>JANSLP010000067.1:0-134969 GCA_029298735.1 Ophiostoma sp. CBS 140.51 | reverse complement strand
CGTTGAAAGTAGCTGAAAAAACAAGAGACTCTGTACCCTGGGGTACTATTTATTCAAAAAAACATAAAGATGAAGACGTTATGCAATTAATGGATCAGGCCGTTTAGTCCAGTACGTGTACATCGTACGAAACTGTCGATATCGTGAGTCTACCAAACCTCTGTGTAGGTGGATTCTCAACCTCTGATTGGCTGCCGAAACAACGCACAACCGAACCACCAAAAGATGGCAATGGCGACTGCATTAAGAGAGACAAAATTGTCAAGTATTTCAAATTCATCTAAAAAATTACCTTCACCACCTGACATACTCCTCAATAGTTTGCCCCATACTATCAGTGCCTCTTCCATCTTGAATACTTCCGGAACAGCGCAATTTATCCGGTCTCATATTAGCCGACTGTAGAGAAGAGGAGACGAACACAAACAAGATGCGCACATGGCAGCGCTCCCGGAGAAAGGTTAAATATTGTTTACGCGGAACTTATTAAACGGAAAATATGAAGCACCACTGTTAAGGCTTTCGTTTCCCTCCTCCTTCGACAGTTTTCCCTTCTCATCTCACGATCATCCTCAGCCGCCTCAGTCATGATGTTGCCCAACACTGCCAGTGGCCTCGCCGCACTTGTGGCAGTCCTTGCCATTGCCAATCCCGCCCACGCCCTCCTCCGTTTTGGCTGTGCCCAACTGGTCGTCCAGCGCCTCGATCCGCTCGTCAACCCGGGCGAGATCCCCTCGGCGCATCTCCATCAAATCATCGGCGGCAATTCTTTTAATGAGACAATGACGCCCGTCGAACACGACCTGCCGAGTCTGTCGACGTGCACCACATGCCAGTTCTCCGAGGATTTCTCGAATTACTGGACCGCCGTCCTCTTCTTCCGCGCCCGCAACGGCACCTACAAGCGCGTCCCGCAAGTGCCCAACCTGGGCTTCGAGGGCACCCGAGGCGGCATGACGGTGTACTACATGCAGGATGCGCTCTTTGACTATGGCCAAGCGTCCAAGGTCACCGCCTTTAAGCCCGGGTTCCGCATGCTTGTGGGCGACGCCAGTTTTCGGTCGAGACAACAGACCCAAAAGTTCCGCCAGCTGACCTATACGTGCCTGCAAGAACGGTCAACACGTTCGCCCGAAACTCTGGGATTTCCCACCAAACCTTGCCCAGCGGGCATCATGGCCAACATCCGCTTCCCCACTTGCTGGGATGGCGTCAACCTCGACTCGCCCACGCACCAGGCCCATGTCAGCTACCCGGCCGAGGGGACCTTTGAATCGGGCGGCGCGTGCCCAGACACCCATCCAGTGCGTATCCCGCAGCTCATGTACGAGACCGTGTGGGACACCTCTGGGTTCAACGACCCGGAGCTGTGGCCACCAGCCAACTCGAGCGAGGGCCAGCCGTTTGTGTGGTCCATGGGCGACCGCACGGGCTACGCTACGCACGGCGACTACATGTTTGGCTGGAAGGGCGATGCGCTGCAGCGGGCAATGGACGACCCGTGCTATGTCAACTGCCCGACGCTTAAGACGCAGACGATTGAGGAGCAGAACAAGTGCTCGGTGCCCGACATTGTCCAGGAGGACATTGATGGATGTGAGTTCTCTCCTTATGCTAGCTTATTCTAATTATGTATCTCTGCTAACAAACCAGGGCTCACGGAGCTGCCGGGCATTGCCAACAGCAAGATGACCATGCCGATGCATGAATAGGTTGCAGCACGCACCTGCTACTCTTCACAGAATCATCATCCTTCAGTTCTCTGTCCACAACCCAATTTACATAATGTCTGAATACATACATGATCAATCACACTTTGATGCTACTTTTTCATGAGCCATTTTGTACGTCGGCAGTATTAGAGACGAACGCAATATAAAATGGGAAAGGGGAGAAACAATTGCCGGCAGTTGTGGAAGAAGGCAAGAGTTCGCGTAAAAATATGCGGCGGCTAAAGGAACAAGAACGGCATACCTTGGCTCCACATGACTCGTCACGGTATTGTCAACAACATTGTACAGTCATAGTTCAAATGCTTCAGTTGCAATGGCTACAAAATCTACTCCCAGTAAAATCACATATCCTGCCAGCCCTGCCAATCCTACCAGCCCTTGCATGCTATGTCCCATCCGTCCTGCCCAATCGTACTCCGTAGTTTCATTCCCATTTCGTTCTTCGAGTTCTTCTACTTCTTACCGACATCCTCCTTCAAGGCCACAATGCGGTTCAGGACCACCTTCTCGTCCGTCGAGTCCGAGTCCTCGGCAAAGTAGGCCACCCGGATGCCCTGGAAGCGCACACTCTCGGGACCACCCTTGCCCAGCTCGCTCTCACCGGCCGCCTCGGGCCAGGGCGCGCGCCGCTTGACCTCGTCAAAGCCACTCTCAATGAGAGCATCGGGGTAGACAACCTCGCTCTCTGGGTTGATGTCGGCCAAGAATCCACCCTCGGCGTCGTTGGGGTTGTCGGACTTGAAGAGCGGGTTGTAGACGCGGACCTCGGCGCGGCGAGAGCCCTTTTCGACGGGGGGCACCCACTGGATGTACGTCTTTTGCTTCTTGGTACCAGCCGAGCGGTCGAGGACGGCGCGGATCTCGGTGACCTTTCCAGTCTTGTCGTCTTTTGTGTAGCTCGTGGCCTTGATGGGGTAGGGCACCTGGAGCAGGCCGACGGACTTGCCGGGCGCGAGACGGAAGAAGGAGGGGTCAGCCTCTTCGCGGAAGTCGGCGCGGTCAATGTAGATGGTGCGCGCAAAGTTGACGTCGTGGACACCGACCTTGGGGTCCTTGGGGTTGAAGGGGATTGACAAGGGCTTGCCGTCGAGGCCAGCCAGGGTCTCAGCATCGCCCTCCTCACCGCCCTCAACACCCTCGATAACAACGGGCACCGGATCCAAGACCAGCATCAGACGGGGGACGGTGCGCTCGAGGTACTTGCGCACGGCCTGCTCGAAGCGCTTAATATCAATGACGGAGTTGGTCGTGGTGACGCCGAGCTCATTGACAAACTCGAGGATGGCGCCGGGCGGCACACCACGGCGCTTGATGCCAATCAGCGTGTAGAGCCGGGGGTCGTTCCAGCCGCGCACAATGCCCGTCTCGACCAGCTTCAAGATCTTGCGCTTCGACAGGACTGTCCCCGAGATAGAAAGCCGGCCGTACTCGCGCTGCATAGGCTCGTAGACGCCCAGGGTGTGGTTGAGCCACTCGTAGCTGACACGGCTCAGCACAAACTCGGTCGTGCACAGCGAGTGCGTGATGCCCTCGTACGAATCACACAAACAGTGCGTAAAGTCGTACGTTGGGTAAATCTTCCACTTGTCGCCCGTGCGGAAATGCGGCGTCTCCAGCACGCGGTAGGCGGCCAAGTCCCACATTTGCGGGTTGCCGTCGGTAATGTCCTGCTTCATCCGCAAGAACGCCTCTTGGGGCTTGTACTTGCCGTCGCGCATTGCCCGGAACTCAGTTAGGTTGTACTCGACCGATTGCTCGGCATGCTTGCACCGGTACCGCGGGCGGCCCTCGCCACCACCGCGCTGGTCCTTGATCTCGGCATCCGTGCATTGGCACACGTACGCGCGCCCGCACTCAATCAGCTTTTCGGCGTGTGCGTACAGCGTCTCAAAGTTGTCCGACGAATACGTAATCTCGCGCGGCTTGAAGCCCAGCCACTCAATCATGTCGAGAATGGCGTCAAAGTAGACCTGCTCCTCGGACTCGGGGTTCGTGTCGTCGTAGCGCAGATTACACGAGCCGCCGTGGTACTTGGCGAAACCAAAGTTGACGGCAATGGCCTTGGCATGGCCAATGTGAAGGAAGCCGTTAGGCTCCGGCGGGAACCGCGTGCGGACAGGCGTCATGGGCCGTATCTTGAAGACCTCGTCCAGGAAGCCAACCTTGAACATGTTTTGGGGGTCAATCGAGGGCTCCTCGGCCTTGGGCGTAGGTGCCGCCTTAGGCTTGGGTGCCGCCGGGCCAGCAGCTGCCTTGGCCTCCTTGGCTTTGGCTGTGGCAGCCGCCTTCTCGCGCTTCTTCATGCGCTTCTTGAGCTCGCCCTTGGAGACCATCTCGCCCGTCTCCTCGTCGAGCTGGAGCTTGGCCGTGCTTTCCACGAGGTCGGCCATGATGAAGGTGGGTGGTATGTGTTTTGCCAAAGTTCAGTGTGTTATCGTATCGTCGGAGGGAGGAATGTCGAGATGTAAAGTCGTGATGCGATGCTCGTTCGATGTTCGATGGTGGGGTGAAGATTGACGATGAAAGACTGGAATTAACGACTCAATGTGAGACGATTCAGTGTCTGCTCTTATATTCTCGTTCTTGTCCTTATCAGCTCGGCAAAAGAGAAATGTCGGTGTCGTGTCTTGATATGCTCTATCAATGCCTTGCCGTGTGGTCGAGTGACTCAAATTTTGTATCGTCTCTCAGGCCGCGACCCTCCCCTCACTGAAACACTAAAATGCCTGAAGCTTTTTTGGCTGCGATAAGAGATAAGGCGCCCTGAGGCGCTGGGACTTCGCCCCGCAGTTTCCTGTTCGCGGCGAAATTCAGTTCAGCTCGCCGAAAATGGAATAGCGTCTTGATTGTGGTCGAGCTTCGATATGGGCAGGCGCGACCGTACGACGAACAACTTTGCATCGCCTTCTTTTGCATCACAGCCTCACAGATGGCACACAAAGAAGAGTCAACAACAGCCGTGTTCAACCGCTCCGATTACGGTGGCCGACGAAAAGCGACGATTGACAGTATGGCCTACGAGACATCCGACATGACCTCCCCACGGTGACATCGAACCGACGTTCGGCATGTTGACCTTCATATCGACTGCGCCTCCGACACGCGACTTTGATTGACTCTTCCATAAACTATGATGTACGAGAAACAAGATTCACAGGACGTTTACGGCATTTAAAGAGGAGGATTATACAATGGAGAGTAATGTTCATTCAGGGCTATCATACTGGCAAGCACTCGAGCCTGTCCTAAATGGAAAAGTCGGCAATGGATTTGGTCAGGCCCAGCTCCTTCTTCTCCGACGCATCCAGCAGACCCAGTGCCTCGCGGCGCGTCGGCGCATCCGCCTTGAAGTAGGGTTTCTCGGCCAGCGACGTCACACGCGTGCCGTGGCGCGGGTGCCGTCCGCCATAGTCCCAGCTCGCATTGTGGATCGTGATGCGGTTGTCCCACAGCGCGCTCGTGTTGGGCGTCCACTTGAACCGCACCTGGATGTCGACGTTCTTCTCAAACACGTCATAAAGATAATTGAGAATTACGTCGCTTTCAGCCTTATCCAGACCGACAATGCGGTCCGTCATCGCGCGGTTGACCCACAGCGCCTTCCAGCCCGTGGCCGGGTGCACGCGCACGAGCGGGTGGATGCGCTCGACGTATTGCGGGCCGGCCTCGGGCTTGTTGCGGTCGAGGTAAGGGTGGGCTGACCGATAAACAGCCTGGCGCCCGTCAATAATCTTGCGGAACTCGGGGCTCAGCTTCTCGTAGGCGGCATAGCCGCTGGCCCACAGCGTGTCGCCACCGACGGGCGGGACGGTGTCGTTGTGCAAGTGGGTAATGCCGGCCGGCTGGTGCTCGTGAACAAGGTCTGTGTGCCAGCGCGAGGCGCCGCCAGGGTGGCGGAAATCGGCCGTGCGCTCTGTGGCCTGCAGGTCGGGCCAGATGACCGTGACGCCCTCGACACCAGGCACCTGGGGAACTTGCGGGTGCACCTCAACCTCGCCATAGTGCTGGCCCAGGCTGCGCTGCTGCTGCGGCGTCAGGTCCTGGTTACGGAGGAAGACGACGCTGCGCTCGGCAATCAGCAGGGCCAGCTCGTCGCGCTGCTGATCCGTCAGGTCCTTGAGCTGCAGACCCTCAATCTCGGTGCCAATGTGTGCCGTCAGATCCGTCACTTTGGTGGCAGCCGAGAACAGTGCCTTCTTGCTCTTGTCGGCACGGGCGCCGGCATCTTCGTAGGCGCGGTCCTCGCCGCGGATCTTGTAGACGTCGTCCAGGTACAAAGGGCGGGCTGGGCGGTAGGGGTAGCCGTTGGACAGGTCGATGCCGGCCTTGGTGAGGCGGTCGACGGCCGTCTTGGGCAGACCAAGCGTGTCCTTGCGGGGTTCGGCGACGTCGACAATCGACGGGTCAATGGGGGCAGGGGCCATTGTGTGTGTGAAGCAAGATGTTGTGATATGGAAGGTAAGTTACGTGAATATGGTAGACAAGGAGCAAACGTGATGCTTTGGGTATATTGTACAGATAATGAGTTGGGTCTACGAGCAGCATCTACAACAACAAGAGGCGATACTTGCTTTTATAAAACAAGATACCATATACAGTTTTCACATCCACACTTACATCGGACACACCACAGTCCACAGACATCGACGCAATATGTCAGCCGAAGACAACACACCAGCACTGCCCCTCACACTAGGATGACCCGACTATCCTTTCGAGAAGCTCAATGAAATGTGCCGTCTTTTGCCGAGTCTGTTGTTGGTCCGTTTCGATGTTGGGGTTGGAGCATCGAACCGTTAGCTCCAACGAAGGCATGCCACACCCTCGATCACACAAGAGCTCAAGTCACATACAAATTACACAGAAACACAGAAGCACTCGGCTACATCGCGTGTATGTCGCGTGTGAGCCTGTCGTATCAGGTAGACAAATCAAGCAAAAGACAATAAAATGGTCCGAAAGCTGTTGGAGAAGGCCATCCCGTGATGAGGCAAGATGGTCGCGGATACGGTTGACCCCTCATTCGCAAGCTGTTGTATGTTGTCGAGGTCCCTCTTGCTTATAAACCAAAGCTTACGAGGTTGGGGGGACGGGGAAGATAAATGCAAGAACGATCGAAAGTACGGCGGAAGAAAAAGAACGACAGACACGGAAGAAAGAAAAGCTTGTCGTAGCGTTGATGTAGAGAAACAAGGCGAGAAAGGCGAGAAAGGCGAGAAAAGACAGAAACAGGTACGATGAAACGTGCAATCAAGACGATCCAAGGCGAATAAGACGAACCAGACGAAACAAGCAGCCAATAAAAGCTGGTCAGGATTCAAAGGAGATACAGCCGATCGTTCTTCTAGGTGTCATGAACAAATCCGCGGTCCAAATGACGCCAGCCTTGTAAACCAGTTCACACTGTAAGGGTCAACATAATTGGACCGGGAATTAGAGCTTGAGTGGCAGAGAGAGACAATTCACACAGCTCAAACAGCTCGTCTGGTGGTTGTATGTCGATCGGCCCCGAGTTTCGATAGATGCAAGACGATGGCGTTTGTTTTGGAAAAGAAGAGAGAGGAGTAGGATGAGGAAAGGAAACGGGGAACGGAGGCAACGGACGGCGGAGGTACGTCGTAAAGATAAAGAAAACAACCGCGGGAAGAAATAAAGGAATGACTTCAAGGGAGTCGCTTTGCATTTTTTCTGTCGTCTTTTTTACTCGTGTTTCTTGCTCGCGTATTTCTTCGGACCCTTGTTATCTTTACTCGTTGTTTTCTCCCCTTCCTAGCTCGACTCCTCACTAACACCATCAGCACGGGAGTGACGCAATGTGTGGGCTGTCGATTGTGTGATCTGGCCCGGCCCTCCGCAAATCTCCAACTGCGGAGCACTTCTCTTAGCTTGACTGGTATTATTGGACAAGGGACCGGCCGTGGGATACGCTACGGCGCTTTTCACGACTCGTTTTTAGGGCGGATTTCCGTGTAAGTGAGAGAAAAGGGAGAAAGAAGAGAAAAAGAGGACTCGCAATTCGGAACAGGGGAGGGCGAGGGACGGCTTTCACAACCGGAAAAAGAACAAACACAATGCTACATGAATAAAAATTCAAGAACCACTCCAAAAATGACTCGACTCGACCGGCCGATAGATACAGCCAACACCCGTTTGTCTATCCCATGAACAGGAAAGCGTCCATGAGCTTGTGTGCGCCTTTCTTTATGCATACTCTTACGACAACGCTCGTTCAACGTCCTCTTCCTCGACCTCAACCTCGTCCTCGACCAACATTCGTCCACGGCGGTTTACCTGGTTCTGTCGTATCCCGAGCGCAGTCGTATTATCAACCACTTATAATTTACTTTCTTCCTGGTCCTCCCTGTTCACGGCATGCTCCGTTTGCCCCCACGCCATGCTTGTTGGCGGGCTCGTTTTTTTACCTTGCCTCTATTCGGTCATGGTCTTGGCCTCATAAAGCTCACAAAAACTGTGTTAATAAAAGATCTAGGAATCTGAAGTTTTCATGATACTCATTCTGATTCATGTTCACCTACTATTTGAAGATGTAGGACTCGAAGTTATCGTAGGATGCGGTCTGTGTCTGTAGTCTCTCTTCGTCTTAGCGAAGCTCCATAGCTTGCCAGCTCTCCAGCCTAGCCATCTTCAGTTCCTCAAACGTCGTTCTAGACTAGGCCGGGGAAGTGAGAAGGCTAGCTTGTGCATTCCTTGGTGTTGTCTGGCTCCCTTTGGTACCTCATTAAGTGAAGTTAGGTTCTTGGCCTGCCTGCCGAATAACACCCTTCCAACGAGAGAAACGTCCCGGGTGGATGCCGAATGGGGGTGGACTACGACGCACCACGCTCTTTTGTTGTCCCATCCGGCCATATCTATCCATCTTTCTCACGACCAGACCGGGGATATGCTCCTGGGTAGTGCTGGAAGACGATGGCTTCAACGGGGGCCGAGATCTCATCATCACGGTCGTCGTCGTCCTCATCGATATCTGTCCAACCAGAGGCCACGATGCGACTGTCAAGATGGAGCCGCATAACAGAAAGGGACTTTCAAGTGACTTATGTGCGGAGTCGTCTCGGGAGAAGCTCGCGGAGATGGCAAAGATACAAGAGACAGGAGTGACAAGAGGCGAGGTTTTTGCAAGCACGCAACCGTTGAAAGTATACATGGGGGTTGGGCGAGATGGAGAGATGATCAGCGGGGGTGCAAAAAGTGAAAAGACGACAGGACCAAGTGGGTTCATCCATCTAAGATGAACAACACGGAGACATGTTTTGGGAACAAAAAGAAAACGAAAGACAAAAAAAAAGGAAACAAAATACTACTTTTACTCCAGCTACCATGTGCAGCCGGTATTGCGTGGGCTGCGGCTGCATGGATTGCGGGTTCTGGATTACCAAGGCAGACTGACTTGCACGGGAGAAGGCCAGGAGATTGAGTACACGATGAAAATTAAACAGAAAAGAAATACTCCGTAGGCAAAGAAAAGCTTCCAACCTTGGTTCACACCTTTTGCAACTTTGTAACACAGCGGTCAGCAAACACGTCTTCGTAGAACATGGCAAGATACTCGAGACAGGGCTTGGCCAGATCCAGTAGCATGGAGAGCAAGCATGGAATAACGAGAGCGATGCGCAGATTAATTGCAGACACATACAGAAAGTCTGCAGACTTGTTCTATCTCATCCGTGCTCCCCATGCAGGCCATGCAAATTGACAAGAGATCGTCACTGTCTACCAGCCGGTATATATAATACTTGGCGTGTGCCACGTTTATTCTTGCACATCTATCCCTCCTCCCCAGGTGATCTGTTGAGTCCTACTTTTACCCTTCAATTTCTTTTATTTATTCTCTCCACCTTACACAACATCACCACAATGGCCGACTCCGGCGAGAAGACGGCTGTTGACCGGACTGTCTC
Organism: Ophiostoma sp. CBS 140.51; assembly: GCA_029298735.1. Classification (NCBI taxonomy): domain Eukaryota; kingdom Fungi; phylum Ascomycota; class Sordariomycetes; order Ophiostomatales; family Ophiostomataceae; genus Ophiostoma; species Ophiostoma sp. CBS 140.51. The sequence continues at coordinate 125,317 of JANSLP010000067.1, read as the reverse complement.
ACTGACACCGTCTGCTGAGGACAGCCCATCTCACGACGGTGGCCTTCACTCCTCTCCCTCGGACGATGACATCGACAAGGACGGCTTGACGGTGGCCAACCGTGCCGCCGCTGAGCGGATCGTTGCCGCGACACCCAAGCAGACATGGCGCTCCAACTTCTGGGACACGCTCGACAAGAGCCCCGAGGAGCGCAAGTTCTTGTTCAAGCTTGACGCTGTCGTCCTGACGTTTGCTTCGCTTGGCTACTTTATGAAGTACCTCGACCAGGTCAACATCAACAACGCCTTTGTGTCTGGTATGCAGGAGGACCTTGGCCTCTTTGGCAACCAGCTCAACTACATGACCACCTGCTGGACCGTTGGCTACGTTATTGGCGAGGTTCCTAGGTAAGACCCCCTCACTATTCTTTCGTCTGCCTGCTACAATCTAACAGAATAGCAACCTCATTCTTACTCGTGTCCGCCCTTCGATTTGGATCCCCGCCTGCGAGGTCCTCTGGTCTGTCCTGACCATTCTCACCTGCAAATGCAACAACGTCACACAGATTTACGTCCTCCGTTTCTTTATTGGTCTTGCCGAAAGTGCCTTTTACCCAGGCATGCAGTACATCATCGGCTCCTGGTACCGTCGTGAAGAACTCGCCAAACGGTCCTGTATCTTCCACGCTGCCGGTGCCATTGGCAGCATGTTCTCTGGATACCTCATGGCCGCCGTCTACCACCTAGACGGCACCAATGGTTTCCGCGGATGGCAGTGGCTATTTATCATTGACGCCGTCATTTCTCTGCCCATTGCTTTTGCTGGCTTCTTCATGATGCCCGACCTGCCGGAAATTACACGCGCATGGTATTTCTCAGCCGACGAAATCGCCATTGCCAAGCGCCGCATGCAGCTCGAGGGCCGGGCCAACCGCGCACCCTACACCCGCCAAAAGATTAAGCGCATCTTTAGCAGCTGGCACCTGTACTTGCTGGTTCTGCTGTATATCCTGTTCAACAACGCCTCGGGTTTTGGTGGCCAGCCTGCGTTTGCGCTGTGGCTCAAGTCCGAGGGTTACTCCGTGTCGCAGTACAACGTCTACCCGACGTTTGCGTCCGTCGTCCAGGTCGTCTCCACCTTCATCTATGCATGGACGTCCGACACCGTCTTCAAGGGCGCCCGCTGGCCGCCGATTGTCTTTGCCGGCGCCTCCAACGCTGTCGTCTACATTAGTCTGTCAGTCTGGAAGATTCCTTTTGGGTGGAAGTTTGCGTGCTTTATCATGTCGATGCTCGGCGGCGGTATTTCGGGCCTCACGTTTGCGTGGGCCCATGAAATTTGCAAGGACGACAACGAAGAACGTGCACTGGTCACGGGCGCCATGAACGAAATGGCCTATGTCGTGCAGGCCTGGCTGCCGCTCATCATCTGGCAGACAGTCGACGCGCCCAACTACCACAAGGGCTATGTCAGCGAAATTTTTATTTCTGTTGGTCTCATTGTCACCGCCTTTGTTATTCGGTTCTTGCACCGGCGCGAGATTCAAAAGAAGGTGCGCGCACAGCCCGACGCTGGTGGAGATCAGGAGGCAGCCGTCGGCGGTAGCATTGAGGAGCGCAGCGGGGGCGAGAGCGGCGCGTCGGAGGTGGCAGCTGTCGACAATAAGGCCGACCCAGTCACTGTGTCGGAGAAGACGGGTTAAAAGTGGTGAACGAAGTGGGGGTGGAAGACGGGATGCGAAACAGCCCGGCTGATGAGATGGAAGAAACGAAAGACAGCCCCTGATTAGGTAGATTGCTGAGATCAAAATAAAGCGTTTCTAATTCGGTCAAAATCAGTGTTGTCGGGTGTACAAAATATCGATGTCGGAAATAGGAAAGAACAGCGTTCATTTTTTGACTCTATTCAGTCAAGACTGCCTCCACCTCGTCACGGAAGGAGCTTGTTGGCGACGGCTCCGTTCCACGGAGAAGGGACGCTCCTTCCTGCGCTGGGATCTTATCTTTGCCTCTCGCCCTCTTTCCTTTTTTATCAATCACCCCTAACATCCGTGCACGGACCAATAAGCCCCCAAAACGAGCCAACAAACCAGACTAAACTGCCGATGGCGGGCCCCTGTGCCCCTCTGTCACTGGCCCGTCTGTCGGGCGGCGGACAGGGGAGCTTCAGGGGAGCTGCCCACTCTGGGACAGCTGCTGTCTCACAAAAAAACGATAGTCTCGGCTGGGCGTTTGTTCAGGGTGCCCTGCCTCACGGGAAGGAAAGAGGGAGGGAAGCACAAAAAAGGGAAAGAGCAAACAACGTGTTTTGCTGCTTGGCCAACGGGATCGCTTTTTCGTATTTCCTGCCGCCTGGTTTTGGAAAGCTGCAGCCTTCTTCCGATGTTTTTCTTTCTTTTTCCTTCGACGTCTGTCACCGCTCCCAACGAACCCCTGTTCTCTCTTGTCGAGTCACTGGTCCACGCAAAACCTGTCCTCTTGGCGCACGCTCGTGTTCTTCTTTCTTCACTGGTCTCCTGATTCTGCTACTCTTTTCTTCTTCTTCTCTTCTTTTTCTTTCTCCCCATTCCTCAACACTTTCTTTTCCTTTTTTCTTCAACACACCTCCCCTGAATCTCCAACTGCAACACTTGCATTCCAATTTCCACAATGAGCGACAAGCCTGTTGAGACGCCGGCCGCTGCGGCCAAGCCGGCCGAAACCGTCGAGGCTCCCGCTGTGGTTGAGGCCACTCCCGCTGCTGAAGCTCCTGCCACCACCGAGGAGACGAAGCCCACGGAGACTGCTGCTGCTCCTGCCGCCGAGGAGAAGCCTACCGAGACCACAGAGGCTGCCGCCGCCACTGAGGAAGACAAGCCTGCTGTCCCCGAAAAGCCCACCGTCACGCCGATCCAGGCCCTCTATGCCGCCCAGCAGGAGCACGGCCATCCCGAGATCTGGGGCGTCACGCTCGCCGACCCGGCCGTGCACGTTCCCAGCCAGATCGTCTTCCAAAAGTACCTGAATGCCAACGACGGCGACCTCGCCAAGGCCAAGGACCAGCTGCTCAAGACACTGGCGTGGCGCAAGACGACCAAGCCGCTGGAGCTGCTCGAGCAGGCCTACAACCGCGACAAGTTTGCTGGTCTGGGCTACGTGACAGCGTACCACAAGGACGCGACGGGTGCGTACAACACGGAGGAGCCGGAGACGAAGGAGGTGTTTACATGGAACGTGTACGGCAACACCAAGAGCATCGACAAGACGTTTGGTGATTTGCAGGAGTAAGTCCCTTTTGGCGTAGCTGCGAAGCGGCTGCGTCAGCCACCCTTCCCCGTGTGTTTATTGTCAAAACTAACACTGTGTGTAGGTTCCTCCACTGGCGCGTGGCTCTGATGGAGCTGGCCCTCCAGGACCTGGGCTTGGCCTCGGCCACCAAGCAAATCACGGCCGACTACGACCCGTATAAGATCTTCCAGGTCCACGACTACAAGTCCATCAGCTTCCTGCGCCAGTCTCCCAGCGTCAAGGCTGCGAGCACCGAGACCATCAAGGTCTTTGCCCAGAACTACCCCGAGCTACTCAAGGAAAAGTTCTTTGTCAACGTGCCCGCTATCATGGGTTTCGTCTACGCCTTCATGAAGCTCTTTGTGGCCGCCAAGACGATCAAAAAGTTCCATCCCATGTCCAATGGTGGTGGTCTGGCCGCTGAGTTTGGCAGCAGCGCCATCCCCGACCTGGGCCAGCGTCTGCCCAAGGAGTACGGCGGCAAGGCTGCGGACCTCAAGTCTCTGGGCAAGGAGACCAAGCTGGAGGCCGCCGCTGTCGAGGAGGTTCCCAAGGAGGCTGCTGTCGAGGAGACGGCCAAGCCTACTGAGGAGGCTGCTCCGGCCGCTAAGGCCGAGGAGGCTGCTGCCGCTGCTGTCGCCGACCCTGTTGCCGCTGCTGCCCCTGTGGAGGCTGCTGCTGCTGAGCCCGTCGCTGAGCCCGCCGAGACCAAGGAGACCAAGGCCTAAAGTGTTTGAGGACACATTGCCCGAAGGGACGATCGCAAAAGGTTAATGATTTGATATCAAACGAACGATAGTAGAGAAATACCCAGAATGACGGTCAGGCCAAGGGGACGAAAAATTAGGGAGAATGAAGATATCTGAACGGCCTAACGAGATGGATGAAAGAAGCAAGCATTGATTTATTTGACTTTCTTGTTTTACGTTGATTGTTTTTGGGATAGTCCTGGTGTCCATCCCACCTAATACTAGCTTTAGAAGCAAAGTAACACCAGTTTGTTTTCACACAGATTGTCTGAATGTTGAAATAGCCGTGATATTCAATGTATGAAGTCTCAAATTTTCACAGCAATGTCACTCTTCATTGTTTCCCCATTTGTGGTGCATTACTGATATTTCCGGTGTTGTCCATATAAAAGTGGCCCATCGGCGCATTGCGCTCCTCTTATCGCTAGTCAACAAAGCTCCCCGCAAGTCGCCACGCAATTACAAAAGCCTCCGCAGCTTTACTGTCTTTGCATTTTTTTTCTTTGTTTTTCTTTTTATTCACTCACACAGCAATCAAAATGACGACAAAGACGGTACAGCAATGGACAACAGTCCAGGACGGCCTCGAAAACCTCACACGTGCCACGGCGCCTATGCCGACACCGGGCCCCGATGAAGTCCTCGTCAAGATCCACGCTGTTTCGCTCAACTACCGCGATACCGAAGTCTGCATGGGCCTCTATGGCCACCACAAGGCCATAGATGCGGGCGGGCCGCAGCCGCTCGTGCCCTGCTCCGACATGTGCGGCACCGTCATCGCTGTCGGCGAGAACCTTGAGATTGTTCACAAAGTGGGCGACCGCGTCGTGTCTGTTTTCAACTACACACACCGCACCGGGCATGCTCGCGAGGTGGACATGAGCGTCGGCCTGGGGCTTCCCCTGCCGGGTGTCCTGCAGACCTACCGTGTCTTTCCCAGTGTTGGTTTGATGCCCGCACCTTCTTATCTATCCGACATCGAAGCCTGCTGTCTGCCCATTGCATCCATCACGGCCTGGATGGCCATCAACGGAATGCGGCCGCTGGGCCAGCCTGGCGGCAAGGGCGAGGTTGTCCTCCTACAAGGCACGGGTGGTGTCAGTGTCGCCGGTCTGCAGATTGCCAAAGCCAGCGGTGCTACGACTGTGGTGACGTCCTCGTCGGACGACAAGCTCGAGGTTGCCAAGAAGATGGGCGGCGACTACTTGATCAACTACAAGACGACCCCACGTTGGGCGGATGCCGTGATGGAAAAGACGGGGGGACATGGCGCCGACATTATCTTTGAGAACGGCGGTGCCTCGACACTGCGGCAGTCCTTTGACGCCATTGCGTTTGGCGGCATCATTAACTGCATCGGCTACTTGGGCGGCAAGACCAACACGGTGTCTGAGGGCGACGATATGACGGGCATCAACGTGTTGGCACTACGGCGCAACATGACATTGAGGGGCATCCTGAATGGTCCGCGGGACCGATTCGAGGAGATGCTGGCGTTTTACAATGAGAAAAAGATCCATCCAGTGATGAACCGGATCTTTTCCTTTGACCAGAGCAAAGAGGCCATTCAATACTTATTTGGCGGCCAGCACTTTGGCAAAGTGGTTATCCAGGTGTCGGCAGAGGCCACGCTGCCGACGACAAAGTCTACAGAGTAGTCTACCGAGTAGCATAGAATACAAAAATACAACATATCACACCAGCATTTCAGCATTTGGACAGTAGATGGGAAATGCGAAAGCCGGCAAGGGGCGCCGGTCGGTCTCTGAGGCCGTTGCTCGATTTGAGTTTTATTCAAAATCGAAGCGAAATGTTGTCTTTCTTAATTGACATACTCTCCAAGCCGTGCCCGTAGGCCGCTCAAGGCGAGGAAAAAGGGAAAAGCAAGCAAATAAACACAAACTCCATGTCGTACCGAAGACCCATGCCGTGAAATATCATTCATTTTCCTAACCCGTTTTTGATTTTTGTTGTAGTGTCCACAAAGAGTGTGCTACACTTAACGGACAATGCCGTCGAAGCGCTGCTTGAACCACTTGACGGTCTCGTCGCGGTTGATCTTGTGGCTGGAGCCAACCCGGGCCTTGGCACGGCGACGGCGCGAGACACGCTCACCAGGGCGGGTCATGCAGCAGTAGAAGTCCATGCCGTAAATGCCGATACCGGGGTCGTACTTGATGCCCAGGTCGATGTGCTCGGAGATACCGAAGCCGAAGTTGCCAGTCTCGGAGAAGTTGCGCTTGCGCAGCTCGTACTCCTTGACCTTGAGGCCACGCTCCAGAATCTCCTCGGCCTTGGGGCCGCGGATGGTGACGTGGACCGAGATCTTCTCGTTACGGCGGATACCGAACGTGCGGACGGTGTAGCGGGCCTTGGAGTAGACAGGGGTCTGACCAGACAGCTGCTCCAGCACCTTGGCGGCACGGGTCAGTCTGTCACCAGACTCGCCCACGGAGATGTTGAGGACGAGCTTCTGGATGCGGAGCTCCCGCATAGGGTTGGCGGCCTTCTCGGACTGGAGGATGTTAGACGACTGTTCATCATGATTGAGGGCATTGCGAATGGAGGCTCACCATTTTGATTGTTGCCTCGGGGGTTGTTGAGGAAATTGGTGATGTTGTCGTTGGTTGGTGGTTGTCAAAGAAAGAAGGGAAAAAGATCGAGACAAAATTTCGAGGGGGAAAATTAAGTGGACAATTTTCTGGGCTGGACGCGAAAATGGGCGGAAAATGGAAATGGGACTACAATTTTTTTGTGCGGGCGGTGAAACTACCAATTAAAGAGCGCCAGTGGACAAAAAACCCTATTAGTTTGGTCACGTGAGTGTCGTCGGTCCGCTTGTCTGGGCTCGAGAACCAAAGCTTGGGTGGGCGACGACCTTAACTCCGATGAGACTTTGAGCTCCATCAACTTACTTAAGCTTTAGTGGAGCAGCTATCTTCACCGCGCGACGGCAGAAACTTTGGCCATTGGCGCCTGGCGTTTTGTTGATGGCGGTTTCGCGATGCCTCACTTACGACCTCCTCTCCCTTTTTCCTCCTACCCCAGGCATCCCCAAGCACATCCCACAGCGGCCACTCTTGTCAAGACGAACCATCTTCCCAAGACGAAACTGCGCCGAAGCTTCTCCTCACCAGAGAGCTTTGAAGAACCCTCTATAAACGGGATAATAAACTTGGCGAGAAGCTTTGGCTCCAATTTTTGAAACACCCCAACCAAGAACCTATCTTCAAAAGGAAGCTCTCTTGCTGCCCAGCAGCACCAGAAGTTGTCCAAGATGGCGTCCAACAAGCAGGGCAAGATGGTGAGTCCCTGCGTTATCCTTTGCGGCCTTCCTCTGAAGCTTCATGTCGCGTCCATGCTAACAACCAAACTCTCTTCTAGGCCGGTTACGTACGTTCCCCGATCCCCAATATCGCGATGCTCCCTCCCCTTTCCCCCAACCGTTTGCGAAGTACGCTAACAACCTAGATCAACTACCGCATGCGCATCACACTCAACGACGGCCGCCAAATGACCGGCCAGATGCTCGCCTTTGACAAGCACATGAACCTCGTCCTCGCCGACACCGAAGAGTTTCGCAAGATCCGCCGCAAAGAGACCAAGCCCGCCGCTTCTGGTGCAGGCCAAGCCTCGACGACCACGATTGAGCGCGAAGAGAAGCGCACCCTCGGCCTCACCATTGTCCGCGGCGCCCACATCGTTTCGCTGTCCGTCGAGTCCCCGCCGCCCGCCGACCCCAGCGCCCGCCTCGGTAAAGCTCCCACGGCTGGTGTAGCATCCGGCCTGGCCGCTGGTCCTGGTGTCGCGCGTCCTGCCGGTCGTGGTGCCCCCGCACCCATCTCGCTGGCAGGCCCGGCAGCAGGTGTGGGCGGTGGCCCTGGCCAGCCCTTCCCGCCTGGCTTTCCAGGTGCGCCCGGTTTTGGGCGTGGTGCTCGTATGTCCCCTCCCCCCTCCTGTGCTCCCTTGTACACTCTGTTGTCAATTACTAACGCACGCGCTCAGCACCCCCCGGCTTCCCTGGCGGCCCGGCTGGCTTCCCTCCTGCAGGTTTTCCCGGCGGTCCTGGCGGTTTTGCGCCGCCTGGCTTCCCCGGCGGTGGCGGCCCACCGCCCGGCTTCAACGCACCCCCACGGCGGTAATAGCCGAATGGGGTGTGTAGGCTGTGCAAGGTTGTCGGCTAGTAGTGCCAGTCAGCATTATGTTGGGCACAGCGATGGAAGCACGTTGCTTTTAGTTTCATGTCAGAGGTTGAGGGATGTTTGTTGATATCTTGTTTGTTATTTTCTTTTCTACATACGGCGTTTCTGAGATAGGGCACCACACTTCAAAAAAAGGCAAAAGAATTCAATTTAAATCAATGGCGATATACAAAAACATCAAGGGGATATGATAAGTTTTATAGCTAGTTTCTTGTGCCAGTCAGACCCGTCAACCGTTGAAGTAGGTTGGACGTTGGTCAGGGGTAAAGTCGGCCCAAATGATACCAATCGATGTCCATTTGTTTGCATAGTAAAGACAGTATTGAAAGCTCATAAACAACTCATCTACATGTCTACATTGACCGCGATACAGCGTCATATCAACTTTCCATCAGTATGCTGTCGTCTTCCTAACGCCCAGTAAGCGCACGTGACTCTTATCGCGCGGTTTCGCTCGGGGCGATTCAGCGCGAGAAAGCTCGAAAACAAGCAGAGCCAGGTCCGCCCGGACGTAGAGGGGCAAGTCCGAAGTTCCCGCCTATTTTCGGGGCAAAAGCTATGACTATGCTTCTTTGCCCCCTGAAGCGCCCCTGGAAAGCTCGAAGGAACCCCCCCTGTGGACTTTTCCCAACCAATTCAACCAACCAACCACTCCGCTTTTTTTTACCATTTGCCATTTGGGTGCAACCAACTTTGCAACCCGCGAAATCCAAACCTCGATTCAACAACGACATCTCGCATCGACGACATATCTCGAAATTCCCCCTCTCCTCACCACAACCACACACAATGGCGGCTTTCATTAAGGCGGCAAACACCAAGATCCGGTCCAACCCGGTGACCGACTACATTTGCTCAACGCGTACGTATCTTTTGTGACCTTTTTCTCGAAAAATATGACTCCTCCGCTCGCTGGACTGCCCTTGTCCGCAAAGTCCGGGCGACCCAAACCACGATGCTTTCGACCACCGCCCGTGCCTCGACGACGACAGTATATGGGACTGAAAGATGCGCAAGAGGAGGATATATAATGGGAGAGGGCTCTTGAGGAGGAGGCAGGTCGAGACAAGGGCGTCGGCGATGTCGCACCGTGGCGCCGCCTTCCGCCGATGACCGGCCCTGGCCCTTTTTGAACCCGGGTGCTCGACGATAAAGTCGCTGCATGGCTTCATGTGTCCGCGTGCATGTAGGAAGATGCATGCACATCGTCGTGGCAGTATTGCTAGTCCCCGCGACTCGCAATTGGGCTACCCGTGTCGCCACCATGATTAAAGCGCCGAGCGGGAGATCACCGTCCGTGTGCTGTCAGGACGTTGCGATGTTCCTGTTCGAGGCTCGGCAGGGCAGCCCACATCATGGTATCGAGCACAAATATCCCTCTTCGACATCATGCCGGTCAACACCTTGATCCCGAACCTGGAGCTCGGCACGCGGAAGGAGTCATATGTCCCGTCGTCTACGATCACTTCATACTAACAACGCGTTTTTTCTCAGATTTCTGGGGCCCCGTCTCCAACTTTGGTATCCCAGTCGCCGCTGTCATGGACACCCAGAAGAGCCCGGATCTGTAGGTCCCCGCTACCACCCTGCTCCAATAAATTGACACCTCTAACACGTACGTCCAGGATCTCCGGCAAGATGACCTTCGCCCTCGTCATCTACTCGGCCACCTTCATGCGCTACTCGCTGGCCGTCACCCCCAAGAACTACCTCCTCTTCCTCTGCCACTTTGTCAACGAGGCCTCGCAGCTCACCCAGGGCTACCGCTACATGAACTACCACCACTGGGGCGGCAAGGACGCCGCGTCCGCCGCTACCTCGAGCGTAACGGGCGTCCTGGAGGCGGCCAAGACGCAGGCCAAGGCCGCCGAGGCCAAGATCGAGGCTGCCGTGAAGAAGTAAACAGTGCGCGGAGAGGATAATGACGAGTGGAGGGGGCGTGGAAGGGTGAATATCTTGGGTAACAGGATATGGCATATAGATATGGAATGGGATATGGGACGTGGAGGAGGAAGGCGGGGGACTGCCCTTATATACAGGGCGCACATCTATCGGGCCAATCTATCGGCACAAACCTACCCGGTTGGCGAAAGCTACCAAAACCCAAACAAATACAATGCTTTTTTATGTTTCAAAAATGGACGGTCAGGGCGCAGAGATTGTGAAAAGGGATATGGAGCTGGGTAGGAGAAGGGGGTACGGTGTTTTCATTGATGCACTGGCGGACTGCAACGCCTTATTTCTTGGTTTTGGTCAGGTTATATATGAGAGGGCGATCACCACATTGGCACTCAGAGCAGTGGGGGATCGTCATTTACGTTACGATTCACTTTTAGTTACATCCTCAAACTTCTTATCGATATCTTGACAGTGAAGACTGAAGCGAGAGCCAAGGACGCCTGGATCACGTCCAAGAATGGCTGTAAGATTGCACGATTGCATATTCCAGGGATATTCGGCCGAGAGAGACACGTGTACAACGACTTTTCACATATCGGTACCAACAAAAAGAGCTTTGTACGAGCACCAGATAAGGCAGCCGTAACGAGCACCGACAGTGATATTGGGAGCATCCTTATGCCAAGAGCTGCTGTGATGATGCTGTGCTGCTTCAATACCGCGCACCTCGCGCCGAAGGTGATGCTGCAGGTCTCGTTGAGGTTTCGTCCAGGTCAGAATTGTGCCTCGTCTAGAGGGTTGGCGACGGGGCCGCCTACGTCCACGCTGACCGTTTTTGTAAATCTCGTCTTTTATGTGCATCTCGTTCAACCGCCGAGGCTGGGCAGGGTCAAACCAGGTAGCCTCTTGGCATCTCTATATCTGGTTTTTTTACTTCGGCACTTTGAGGTTTTTTGTATAGTTACACGAGATGTGGTGGTTGGAGGTGGAGGTGGAAGGTGCCGACACACGTGGAAGAAGCCATTGGACGGGGAGTGAATATTGGGCATCAATATGAAGAGCATAAGGGTTCTTTGAAACATGTGCAACAATGGCGTGCTTTATCTTCTTACTTAGAACAAAGAAAGGGAAGGTGTTGGCGCGGTCGTGATGCTGCTTCCGGCCGGGCGTCGTCCCGTGGTGCAAATCTGATCTTATATTGCCAGCGGCTCTGGTGTGTTTCCTCAAGTGACCCGGAAGATGTCATGGACACTGTACTTGTGATTCATCTTATATTCCTGTATCACAAAACTTAATGTTTCTTATTTTCTATTTTTATTGATTTATTCTTTTTGGAAATGGGTTTTGAAAAAACAATTTCTGGAGAAAAAAAAATCCATCAATGGTACACTTATGTACTTTATTTTCACAGTTCTTCTGATTGACGAAAAATAGAATAAAACTCGTCAAAAGGAACAACAGCAAACTCTTCTGGAAGACTACCGTTTCAAGCAGATTCTGACGTCCTTGAACACTCTGTTGTGTAGACCGGTTGACGGCCGGTAGTTGTTTACTTGAGGTCCCATCCACCAATCGGGAGTCGGGCTTCCGGACAAGCAGCCTTACCGAGCCTACACCGAAAATACCAAAAATATCGAAGTAAGAAAAACGACATCCATCAATACCCATCACTACCCATCCTTTGGGCTCCTCTTTTTTTCCACATGTCCCATTCCCATAAAAAGCACATGGCTTCAACTAACGTTTTCGTTTCTATGGGGGGTGGCGGTCCCCTCTTTCCCCGGTTTCTTCTAATTTTTGGTTCTTCCCGAAGATTCCCGGGATCCCGAGACAACCCGGACGAACGCACGGAAGAAGGGCCCCAACATCTGCCCGATACCCCTGATGCCCCCAGGAACGGCTACTCTAGTATCCGCTCGTAGTAGATATTGACGAGAAAGGGGAGAAGGAACGTTGGTCCAGACCTGGAGAAGGTTTTGCGGGGAAAGTAAAGGCACGAGAACGAAGAGGAAGTGTTCTCCGTCAAGGAAGTCCACGCCTCACTCCTTTTCTCTAAAAAAAAGCGGGAGAAGGGCACGCACCAGTCACCAGCCTAGCCTTGGGAAAATGCGGGAGCACGGGGCAAGCTCAAGGCTCTTACTGTTTTTGTTCGGCTCTTAAACCTTACGGAGTGTTGGAGAAGGAGGGGAGCTCTTATCCTCGTGTCAAGAGGTGATAACCTCACCGTCCTGATCAATGGCCCTATGCAGTTTTCTTTTACGTTTTACATTGCTTCTTTCTGGGCAGTACTTTATGATCCGTTTGCACAGCTGTCTCGGTCCAGTTCTCCGTGGAATATATATGAGGGCTCTCTGACAGCCACTTCCCCTCGCCCTTCACTCGGAGAAAGCTTTGGAAAATGTGATGGATGCATGCTTCATGCTTCATGCATCTCGAGTCTTGTGTGTCCTGTATGTGGCATAGCTTATCATTACCCCGTACCCCGTTTCTTTAACACGCCGTCTATTTTCTTGTATCTTCTTCTTCTTTATTATTGTTCTCTCCTGACCGTACTTTCACGGAAGCTATTCTTATTTTTTGCAACTCACATGAGCATATGGGGCCGTGCTGGTCTTGCTTGGTGTTTCGGGAGAAGCCGGCGGGTCCGGCGTGGTCCATCTAGGACTTTGATGTTCCTTCTTCTTCATACATTTCTATTATTCTTGTTCACAAGTGAAGCTCGGCAGGTTGAAACGAGTAGCTCGGCAAACCGTAACAGAAACGTAAGAAAAGTGGACAGAAAGGAAAGTCGAAGAGGTCCTGTGGTGTTATGCAGCAACTCTCGGCTGTGTTTACCTTTTTCTTGTCCTCTGACTCCAGCAAGGGAAATGCGATGCGAAGGCTCCTCAGCTCTTTCGTATATACGTACTCTCAAATGGCGGTTTCTGTCGGGTACTGGTGTGTGTGATTTGTGCAAAAGAAGTGCATGATCTCGTGTGCATCTGCATTGTGTCTGCACCTTTGTAGGATGCAGATAGTATCAGGTGATTCGATGCGAGCTGGCCAAAAGAGTTATGATGTACAAGTACAGCTTCCCCAGCGCGACGCGAGAAGCGCGTTGGAAAATACGGCCTTGCCAGTGGCCAATGGCAAAATCGAATGGGATTTCAATTCTGGCGAGCACCGACCAAAGACGGTAGGTAAACGCGGGGGGTCCCAAAGTCCAAGATCTTGGGGGGTGGCTGCGGCAAACGTGGTGATTTGCTCAAAGAAGACACACTCCAAGCTCTCTAAAAGCGGTACTTGGACGCGAGCCAGCCGCCGTCCAACCAGAGCCGTGAGAGCCTTGTAAGAGCCGCTTTGGTGATGTCCCAGGAACGACGAATGGAATAATGATACAATAAGGGAGCAATAAAAAGGAAGCACAAGATTGACGATCTCCAAAAATAAACTGGCAGGTCCAGCCAACCAAGCAAAAGGGAACAAGGCGAGACAGGCCGAAGAACAAGGCCGAATGAATGCCGTTGTCCGCTGTCCTCCCCACGCCCAGGAGATTTTTTATGATCAATTCGTATTTGTTTCAATTTGGAAGGGATGACGGGGGCACAGATCGAGACGAGGGATGGGGGATTTAGAGGATGGGGGTCCAGTCCAGCGGCCGGTAGAGGGGCCAGCCAGGCTGGGGCCAGGATTGGAATGGGGGGCATCTGGGATATCTGGGCATCACGGTGGCACGCCAAAAAATCCTGAGAAGCTGGTGATCTTGTCCCATGTCACATGAGTTACATTTCCCATATATGACTCAGTCCAGGTGATCAGGGAAGGATGTGAGAAAAGAGGAAGGACCAGAAAACAGAGATGACCATGTGGGCGGGACGGACCAAAAGATCGAGAAGACGAGACAAGAAAAAAGCGCATTCTGTCAGAATGCCATGATTTTTGGACATTTCGATTTCTCGGTCTTTTTTTCTTTCCCAGTCCATTGAGGGTCCTCGTCGCTTTTTTCGCTGCCTTTTCCCACGGGTAATTTCACCGGTGTCAGCCGAGGTCGGAGGGACCACCCACCATCGCAAACCAGACGATTTGGACAGCCAGTGACTGAGCCAGGAACTGGAGACTTTTCTTTTGCGTCCGTCGAAAGATACGGGATGGTAGGGCGATAGCCCAAAGAGGCTAGTTTTTATTGACGTCGTTTCTTTTTTACCGTTTCTTTCTTTTAGGTTGTCTCGTTGTCAGTGCTTGTCCCTTGGACTGGGCCTGGGCTGGGCCATTGGCGTCCGTCCCACTGTCAAAGTACACACCAATGGGGGAGCGGTTGTCCGGGGCCTGAGTCAAGAGAAGTATCGAATAGCCGACTTCAAAAAGATACGTTCGAAGGAACATATCGTGTCGAAATATGGAACGGAGATTTTTGAGGAAAACCGTGATGTCCTTATCCAAGCGCCCGGGCCAGCCCAGGGCGGGTTGTTCAGGGCGAGACCAGACGATCAGAGACATACTGCTGCTTGGCGGCGCTATGCTCTTGTGCTGTGCACTCGTAAGCTGTGAGATATGCATCTCGAACTGGTATGATCGTTGCCTCTGCTTGCTTTTTGCTTCACAATTGTGCTCGGTAAATACTGTAGATAGGCGGTATTGGCCCTTGGCCGTCGATGCACATTTCACAAGATGACGGGCCAAGGCCAAGTTTCTCGCCAGAACGGCCGAGATGCAATGTTTTTGCACTCCCAAAACGGAGGTTGGCTTGCAAAATGACGGTGAGAGGTGCAGATGCGTCGCGTCTTTGTCTTTTCTCCAAAAAGCTCGAGCCAGCTTCTGGCGGTCGTCACGGCCGGCCCTAGCCTTGGCCTGGCTCGTGCTGTGGTACACTCCTCTTGACACTGACCCCGCCAGTGGGGGTCCCTCCTCTTGTGCTGGAGAGTAGTAGCTGGCAACTTGCAAGATACGTCGTGTATTGGAGTTGTGTTCTGTCGTATGTTGATAGAGGGGGCGACTTTGCCTCTCTCGTCTTCCTTTGTGCCGAGCATATCGATTTTCCTGGGCCCGTGACAGTTGGCCCCCTGAAGGACGAAGGCCCTATCCAGCCACCATCAAAGCACTATTGCTGCTTGCGTATCCTGGCCTTTTCGCAAGGGCGATCCTCGATCTCAGGTGTAATAGAGAGAAGTCTGGGAGTTTTAGGCGTTTTATTTTGCTTGCCCGTCGTTACCCTCGGCTGAACGAAAAGAACGAGAACAACGAAAACGAACGATGACGACAGAAGGGGCATCTGGCATTGCGATAAGGTACATTTCGTCGCAAGGAAGACACGGGCGTCAAAGGTCCTTCATGCATGGTTGATTGTTGATCATTAATTGTTGGAAGTAATGTTGTTCTCTCCCCGGATCAGATTCTAGGCTTCAGGGGCAGCGCCAGCTGGCTTCCCGAAGATGGTCCGCCGTCCGTAGGGAAGTCGACGGTAAACGGCAGGCACGACTGTTGGTGCGGCCGCTCTTTCTGGTTTCTGTTGGAGACGATTACACAGGCAGGAATGCCTCGCAAGCTGGTTGGTCGCTTTCCTGGCGTCGTATCTCTACGCCACCGGCACGTACATATCTACGACATATCTACACTTACATCACAATCTATCTATCGTTGATCGTTGCAGCTTGCGAGATATACTGTTCTTGGTCAGTTACTGCACTGCGGGATGCGCCCAGCCATAGTCTGGTTCGTTGGTCACACTGCCGCGATTGTGTATTGTTGGTTGTTCCTTCCTGGTTGGGCATCCCGTCTACCCCCAGAGATCGGAAGGCATCATGGACGCGCCTTCTTGTCAATTGGATAATTTGTTAGTGACGAGGTGACCTCGTGGGCTACTTTTACTGCTCCTTTGGGAAAGTACCTGGGCGAGGTACTCGTTCCTGCCCAGGCCTGGCCTGTGAGAGCGCTCTTGTTCGCACCTGCCCTAGTGCCTACTGCAGGCACAGCTGCCCCGCCAGTGGGAACCGTAATCCGTTGGCTCCTGCTTTTTTGCCTGCCCCTCACCTTCTGACACGGCCCCTCTCTTTTTTCTGTCTTATTGTTCGCCTTTCTTTCACTTCCCTCTCGCTCATGGCGTCCCGAGGCGAGTGGTACCTTTTTCCACGGCAAACAACGCCCAGCCTAGGCCTCTGTTCGCTCTGTAGCCGAACTTTCGTGGGGTAAAGCCTAGAAGGTAGCCGCTGCACGCCAGGCAATTGGATTGCCAATTGGATTGGCAGATTGGAAAAATTGGCAGGTGCGCATGAGTGATGGTCCCGGTCGGTCCTGCCCTCCGATCGACAGCTGCAAACGGTCGAGGAAAGAGTGATCAGGACGACGTTCTCCCCCATTATATATCAGACGAGCAGAAACGGAAGGCACAATCTCACGACAATAAAAGAGACGATAGAGCAATTAAAACAGAGACCAAACAAGGCCGAGAGATGCCAATTGGGAGGATGGGAAAAAAACCAATATAAAAACGGCCACACAAAAAAGCGATAAAAGAACATGCGATGCGCCCAAAATAGCTAGTCGACTCCACCAAAAGTTTGAGCTGCCCACATGCGCTGAAGCTCTGCGCGAGAGAGACAAGAAAGTCGAAAGCAGACGTCTGACACGCCGCCATTCTTTGCTGCACGCTGCACGCCTGCTCCGTAGTCCGTGGGCCGTTGTCTTGTGTCGCCTGTTGCTCTTGCTCGGTGATGCTCGCTCTCGCCCGGACTGGCGTTTCATAACCAGAGTCTTGTTTTCCGAGCTTCCTTTTTGTTGTCTTCCTTTTCCTTTTCGTCTTCGTCTGTTCACGTTCCCTCACCCTTTATTCATTACGTTCCCGATTGGCTTTTGTTGCTTCTTCTTGAGCCGCCTGCCCCGATCCATCCCGCCGTTATTTTGACGTATTGCCGTCACAAAGCGCTCTGCCGCCCATTACATCAACAGCTGCTCCCTCCCTTCGCTCTTCCTTTTAACATCCCCCCCCCCTTTTCTATTTCCCCTGTCTTGCTTTCTCCTTTCTGGCCTGCCGCCTCTCCCCTCTTACACCTTACATACAAGTCTGCATTGACAAAGGTGCATCCTGTCACCAAATCCGACCCTCTTGCGTGTGCACCGGCCTTTGCCTCGCTGTTTTTCTCTCCCAAACCCCAAGGTCAGTCACAAGCTATTTCAGCTATGCGGTCATTTTTATTTGTTATTTTTGTTTGTTCCCCAGTTCCACCGTGTCTACCGCCTTGCACGATTACATACACTTGCGTCACATCCCGTGCCCCCGAGACTACGAGCGAGGCCAAAAAGTCAGAAGCCAATCCCATCAATGAGAGCGCGCCGAAAAAGGAGGACAGACAAGAAAATGACAAAAAAGAATCAAACGCGACCCAAAAGGAGCTCCAGAAAAGTCGATTTACAGAAAAATCCCGCGTCCCGTCTACGACGACAGAACAAAGCACTAAGAGCTAGCCGCCATACCCTCGATTGTTGAAATTGTGGTGTTGTGGTGTTCTAGTTTTGGTTGTTGTTCTGGGAATCACAGTTGTGCCTTGTCACAGCCTGCCGCCGTTCTTTGTCGCTCGGCCGCTTTTTCTGCTGCTTCTGCCTTTCTCGTGTCGCTCGGCCTTGTCTCTCCCACCCATCTCCACTATCTCGTGCGCTTCGCTCCTCTTGTTTCGCCACACAAAGCATATTACCTCACGCCCATAGTTCATTTGTCCACAATTCCCTCGTTCGCTCTCGCCCGTCACCAAAGTCTTGGCCCGTTTGGCATTTAGAACCGTTTTTTTTTGCTGGGCTTTTTGGAGCCGGTGCTATTGAAACAATTGGCATCTTTTTTTTGTCTTTTTTTCGTCTACCGTTTTTGGTTGGTTGGCGTGACTCTTTCCCCTCTCTCCTCTCACCACCGCGACTATCTGTATTCTTGGGGAGCTTGTCTCAGACGAGAGCTTATCTGGGCTTTGCTTGTGTTATTAGCTCCCCCTCTTTCGACTTACTTTTTAGTTTTCACTCGTTCTACTTCCCTTTCCTTTTCTCCTTTTCCCTCTTCTCTCTTCTTTTTCTCTTCTCTTTTTCTTTCCCTTTCTTCCTTTTCTCCTTTTTTTCTCTTTTCTTCTCCAGCTTCTTATTGTTTACTACCCCACCTTTCGTTGTACTTACAAAACTCTCAAAACAGAGCGTCTCATCCGCCTGAGCAAAGCTCCTCTGTTTTCCGCTGAGCTTGGAGCTTTATCCAGCTCGAGACCCCGCCCTCTCGACCTTCTTTCCCCTCCGGTCTTTCGCCAAATTCGCCAAATCCGCAAATATGGCCTCCGAACCGCTTCTCGACGGCGCCAACAAGGATGCCTTTGAGGAGGTCTTTGACGACGATGCCCCGCCCAAGGAGGGAGCCTCCATCCAGCGCATCCGCGCCAACTCCAGCATCATGAAGCTACGGAAGCTCCTGGTTGCCAACCGTGGCGAGATTCGTGAGTTGCGACCCGTTTTAAAAAGTGATTGGGTGACAATTGACGTCAATGGCTTGCTAACTGTTTCCTAGCTATTCGTGTATGTGTGACCCCCGTCGATAAGCTTTTATGCGAATTCTTCGTGTTAGAAGCTCCACGATCTGGAAAAGATCAGGCCATTTGACGCGAGCAAACTTACTGACACCATGTCCCGCTTTACAGATTTTCAGAACCGTGAGTTATCCCTCCCTCCTCATTGCTTGTTGCCATTCATGACGTAGCTAACAATATCACAGGCCCACGAGCTGTCCCTCCACACCGTGGCCGTCTTCAGGTAACGCACCGACTCCGCCAACCCGTGCTATGCGCACCGCGCACCGCAGCCCGTGTCCCTTCAGCATGCTAATTGTGTAGTTACGAGGATCGCCTGAGCATGCACAGACAGAGTACGTTGTTCTCTCTTTTTACAGGAGTAAATTCACGGTGACTAACAATAACAGAGGCCGATGAGGCTTACGTCATTGGCAAGCGCGGCCAGTACACCCCCGTCGGCGCTTACCTGGCCGGCGACGAGATCATCAAGATCGCCGTCGAGCACGACGTCCAGATGATCCACCCCGGCTACGGTTTCCTGTCCGAGAACGCCGAATTCGCCCGCAACGTCGAGAAGGCCGGTCTTATCGTAAGTTCCTGTCTGAGTCGCTCCTGCCTGTTTTGTGTGTCGCATGACGAGTCGCGCCTTCCTAACACTCTTAGTTCGTCGGCCCGAGCCCTGACGTCATTGACGCTCTCGGTGACAAGGTGTCCGCCCGTAAGCTGGCCATCGCCGCCAACGTCCCCGTCGTCCCCGGTACCAAGGGCGCCATCGCCACTTTCGAGGAGGCCAAGAGCTTCACCGACGAGTACGGCTTCCCCATCATCATCAAGGCCGCCTACGGTGGTGGTGGTCGCGGTATGCGTGTCGTCCGCGAGCAGAGCGAGCTCAAGGAGAGCTTTGAGCGTGCCACGTCCGAGGCCAAGTCTGCCTTCGGTAACGGCACCTGCTTCGTCGAGCGCTTCCTCGACAAACCCAAGCACATTGAGGTCCAGCTGCTCGGTGACAACCACGGCAACATGGTTCACCTGTACGAGCGTGACTGCTCCGTCCAGCGCCGTCACCAGAAGGTCGTCGAGATCGCCCCGGCCAAGGACCTGCCCTCTGAGACCCGCGACGCCATCCTGGCTGACGCCGTCCGCCTCGCCAAGTCCGTCAACTACCGCAACGCCGGTACCGCCGAGTTCCTGGTCGACCAACAGAACCGCTACTACTTCATCGAGATCAACCCCCGTATCCAGGTCGAGCACACCATTACCGAGGAGATTACTGGTATCGACATTGTCGCTGCCCAGATCCAGATCGCTGCTGGCGCCACGCTCCAGCAGCTCGGCCTTACCCAGGACCGCATCTCCACCCGCGGTTTCGCTATCCAGTGCCGTCTCACTACTGAGGACCCTGCCAAGGGTTTCCAGCCCGACACCGGCAAGATCGAGGTCTACCGCTCGGCTGGTGGTAACGGTGTTCGTCTCGATGGTGGCAACGGCTTTGCCGGTGCCGTTATTACGCGTAAGTTGAAATTCCGTCTTATTTGCACACTGTTTCATTTTCTCAATCTTTGCACGATCGCACCTTCCCATTCTTTGTGTTTTCTTCCTTGGTGGCACCTTCCTTTTTGTTGCTTTTTGTCGCTCTTTCCGTCTATTCTCTGGGTGCACCCGTCCTGGGACCCACTTTTCAAACTCGCCCCACTTTAAAGCCGCTGTCCGTCTGTTGCCCAACGACATCAAAGTCGTGATATCTTGATGGTTTTTTATTCTGTTTTCACTTGGTGAAGCTGCTAACACGAAAAAAGCCTTTTATGACAGTTTATTGGTCAAGGCAATTTGCCACGGCTCTACTTACGAGATTGCGCGTCGCAAGATCCTGCGCGCCCTTGTCGAGTTCCGCATCCGCGGTGTCAAGACGAACATTCCTTTCCTGGCTTCGCTCCTGACCCACCCCATCTTCATTGATGGCAACTGCTGGACCACGTTCATCGATGATACCCCGGCCCTGTTTGACCTCGTCGGCAGCCAGAACCGTGCCCAGAAGCTCCTCCAGTACCTTGGTGACCTTGCCGTCAATGGCAGCTCCATCAAGGGCCAGGTCGGCGAGCCCAAGCTCAAGTCCGACATCATCCACCCGTCGCTGCATGACGATGCTGGCAACGTCATTGATGTCTCCAAGCCTTGCACCAAGGGTTGGCGCCAGATCATTGTCGAGCAGGGCCCCAAGGCCTTTGCCAAGGCCGTCCGCGACAACAAGGGCTGTCTGCTCATGGACACCACCTGGCGTGATGCCCACCAGTCGCTCCTGGCCACGCGTGTGCGCACGGTTGACCTGCTCAACATTGCCAAGGAGACCAGCCACGCCCTGCACAACCTGTACTCGCTGGAGTGCTGGGGTGGCGCCACGTTCGACGTCGCCATGCGCTTCCTCTACGAGGATCCTTGGGACCGTCTCCGCGCCATGCGCAAACTGATTCCCAACATCCCCTTCCAGATGCTGCTGCGCGGTGCCAACGGTGTCGCCTACTCGTCGCTGCCCGACAACGCCATTGAGCACTTTGTCGAGCACGCCAAGAAGAACGGTGTCGACATTTTCCGTGTCTTTGACGCCTTGAACGATGTTGACCAGCTCGAGGTCGGTATCAAGGCTGTCCACAAGGCCGGTGGTGTCGTCGAGGGTACCGTCTGTATCTCGGGTGACCTGCTCAACCCCAAGAAGAAGTACAACCTGCAGTACTACCTTGAGCTCGTCGACAAGCTCGTCAAGCTCGACATCCACGTCCTGGGCATCAAGGACATGGCTGGTGTGCTCAAGCCCCAGGCTGCCCGCCTGCTGATTGGCTCCATCCGCAAGAACTACCCCGACCTGCCCATCCACGTCCACACCCACGACTCTGCCGGTACCGGTGTTGCCTCCATGGTTGCCTGCGCCGAGTCTGGTGCCGACGCTGTCGACGCTGCCTCCGACTCTCTGTCAGGTATGACCTCGCAGCCCAGCATCAACGCCATCCTGGCATCGCTTGAGGGCACTGGCCTCGAGCCCGGCCTGAACGTGCACCACGTGCGCGCTCTCGACACCTACTGGGCCCAGCTGCGTCTGTTGTACTCGCCCTTCGAGGCTCACCTGGCTGGTCCCGACCCCGAGGTCTACGAGCACGAGATCCCCGGTGGCCAGCTGACCAACATGATGTTCCAGGCCTCTCAGCTCGGCCTCGGCTCGCAGTGGGCCGAGACCAAGAAGGCCTACGAGCACGCCAACGAGCTGCTCGGCGACATTGTCAAGGTCACGCCCACCTCCAAGGTTGTTGGTGACCTGGCCCAATTCATGGTCTCCAACAAGCTCAGCCCTGAGGACGTCAAAGCCCGTGCCTCGGAGCTCGACTTCCCTGGCTCCGTCCTCGAGTTCTTTGAGGGTCTCATGGGCCAGCCCTACGGCGGTTTCCCCGAGCCGCTGCGCACAGACGCCCTGCGCGGCCGCCGCAAGCTCGACAAGCGCCCCGGTCTGTTCCTGGAGCCCATTGACTTTGCCAAGGTGCGCAAGGACCTCGGCAAGAAGTACGGCCCCGTCTCCGAGACGGACGTTGCTTCGTGGGTCATGTACCCCAAGGTCTTTGAGGACTACAAGAAGTTCACCGACAAGTACGGTGATCTGTCCGTGCTGCCGACCAAGTACTTCTTGTCCAGGCCCAGCATTGGCGAGGAGTTCCACGTCGAACTCGAGCGCGGTAAGGTTCTGATCCTGAAGCTCCTTGCCATTGGTCCCCTGTCTGAGAACACCGGTCAGCGTGAGGTGTTCTACGAGATGAACGGTGAGGTCCGCCAGGTCACCATTGACGACAAGAAGGCCTCGGTCGAGAACGTCAGCCGCCCCAAGGCCGACCCTACCGACTCGAGCCAGGTTGGTGCCCCCATGGCTGGTGTCCTGGTCGAGCTGCGCGTCAAGGAGGGCTCCGAGGTCAAGAAGGGCGACCCGCTTGCCGTTCTCAGCGCCATGAAAATGGAGATGGTCATCTCGGCGCCGCACAACGGTGCTGTTGCCGGCCTGGTCGTCAAGGAGGGTGACTCCGTCGACGGCTCCGACCTGGTCTGCCGGATAACAAAGGCATAAATTTATGTTTTGGTTTGATCAGCGACTTGAGTCAAATGTCGATTTAGGAGGGAAAAGTCTATTTTATAGCATTCGGCGCTGTTCTGCACATGGGCTGCAGCAAACATTTAGGTAAGGCAAACCGGGTAGAAGGCCGTAAGCAACGGAGGAAAGGCCACTGGAGGGCGCCCGCGGGCTACACAGTTACTTTAGTTTGTTATTTTTCTGCATTTATTGGCTTTGCGTAGTGTTTTACCCTACAATTGATTGCATTACAATGAATTCTGCCTCTTGTGTGAATTGTCATGTTAATGCGTGAATTGGATCATCAATTTAACTATTATTTAAATTGTTATCGAGGGCTTCTAATCTGCCGTCTGAGTCCGGCGCCTTTCATTTTCATCCCCATCTTAATCAGCATTTGAATTGCCATTAAAGTTTCTATGGCCTGGACGCCATACCATCAACTGTTTCTCTAAAACATAGGCGACGGGTGCTCAATGTGGTGAAGCTCGGATAGTAGCATATAAGTGGACCTCGATATATGCATGTCAAATGTCAAAATAAAAATGGACCCAATTCTTATCGCTTATCGCGCCCAAAATTTTTGGACGGCAGAAAAAAAGCTTCAACGGCAGGCACTAAGAAAAAAAGTAGCAGGAAGCAACCGCAACAGAGGCGATCGTTCCTGCCGTTTATCACCAACTACACCTGCCATGCCTGCCTTCACAAGAAGCTGAAGCAACACGGCGGCAGCAATTACCCCTGAACGATCTCATATCCCTTTTTCTCCTCAATTCCTTTCTCATCTTCTCTTCCACACCACAAAGGGATTCACCGACCTCGCCGCCCATCATGCCGTCCAAAACGGCGGGCCGCATCGCGAAGGCGCAGCGGACGAAAAAAGCGCCCGGCCAACAACACCAGAAGAACCACCGCTGGGAGTCCTTTAGCAGCAAGATTGCCCTGCTTCATTCTCTCGATCCTCTCCACAAAGTTCGTCGCCATGACCTCGACGCCGACGCCGCCGGCGACCTCTCCGCGACCACCTCTTACTTCCGCAACGGTCTCGAGCGATGGACCGACCTCAACCTCTCGCGCGGCTTCACGGCCTTCCGCCGCGCCGTTTCGCCCCTTTGCGACAGTCTTGCTCAGATTCTGCATTTCGAGGATCGCATCATGGACCACCTCGCAAAGTCCATCCAAGAGAGCCAGGGCCAGGACGACGGCCGCGAGGCGCTGGAGCCGCTGCTGGACCTCCTGACCATGTTCGCTCACGATTTGGGCAGCCGCTTTGTCGCTCGCGGCTACGATGTCCGCGCTTTTGCTCTGCTGGTTGGCGTAGCTCGGCGTAATACTGGCGCTGGCATTGCCCGCTCGCATCACCAGCAGAACCACGAACTCGACGCTGCTGTCATCGAGTGGACCTTCACCTGCCTTACTTTCTTGTTCAAGTACCTCTCGAAGCTGCTTGTTGCAGACCTGCGGCCGACCTACGATATCTTGGCACCCCTTCTCGGACGGCCCGACCTCCTCACATCTACTCCTGCCGCGCCGGCAGCCGAAACAGCCGACAAGACCTCCTCGTCCACCCCCTCCGACTCTGCTCCCACCCCTACTCCGACTCCCTCCTTCCCACGAGTGCCTGGCCACATTGCACGGTTTACTGCCGAAGCCCTTAGTTTTCTCGTCCGCATGACGGCAAACCCCTCTCGCAGAGACTCTGCACTGCCCAAGATTGTCGGCCACATCCTCGACGACCTGCTTCGTGCGATCGAGGCCGCAGCCCAGAAGACCAAGAACAGCAACAAGAAGGTCAACACCGTCCAGCTCTACACACAGGGTATCATGACCCTCTTTGCGGAGTCGACCAAGGGCCCCAGCCAAACTCTGCGGTTGTCTTCGGCCGAGCTGTTTATCGGCATGCTGCGCGCCGTCCCCGAGAACGAGCTCGACCCCCAGCAGGCTTCCAGTGACACGCCGTGGAGCGACGTGTGCTGTGGTGTTCTCACAAGCATTATCCACCATGCCAGCCACGACGCTCTGAAGCCTGTGGTCGAGGCTATCTTGGCAGATGCGGCATCAGCAACAAAAAAGGTCGTGGCAGCAACAAAGTCTAAGAAGGCTTCTGCTGCCGCTGGCGCGGGTCCGTGGAGGCTTTCTGTCTTCATTCGCCTCTTTGGCATTCTCGCCGGTGTGCGCGGCGGCCATAAGATCCGCGACTGGACAGCATTGATGCCTGCTGTGTCCGAGACACTCGAGGCGATGGCCGCAGCGCCCGAGTCACAATGGCCGCCATTTACAGCACCCACAGCCGATGAGCCGGCCTCGCCCGTCTGGCGCTACATTGTCGCCAACGTCGCCACCGTCTGGAACAACGCCCCTCCCTCCGATCTCCGTCCCCAGCTGGCCTCTCTCACCAAGTCCCTCGAACGCGAGCCGCTCTCCCGCTGGTTCGTTCCTTACTGCGCGTACGCAGCCGAACTGAACGCGACTAAGTTCCACAGCACGCTGCAAGCGCCTTTCCAGGCGTTTGTTTCCGCACACTGGGCACACGATGGCAACGAGGATGTTCTGTGCGCTGTCTTGGCCGATATGGTCAACGCTGGTGCTTTCCCCGTCGATCGTGAGCGTCTTCGTCTGCCCCAGTCTTGGCAGGATAGCATCGTGCGCAAGTTTGAGCAACTCGAGGCCACACCGTTCCCTGAGCGCGGCGTCTACGGTAAAGACCCGGCCACTTGGCGCGACCACTGCCTGCCCAAGTATGCCGCTCTTCTGGGCGTGCTCGACACGACCATTGTCCACCCCTCAACACCCGCACGCATCGCCGAGCTGCTGCTGCGCAAGCTCAAACTTGCACTGCGCCCGACCTCGCCACAACTCGCCAACAACGACGAAACCACATTTATTGTCACGCAAGGGTTCCGTGCTTACCTGCGCATGACCAAGTCCATGGCCGGAAAACCCGATGCCGGTCTGCGCCCACTTCTCCGGGCGGCTGCACCGCGCTTCGCTCGCCGGACGGGCTTCCTCGAGGCGCTTCTTCAGTACGAGCAACAAGTTCCGGAAGAGCCCGTGCCTCAGGACGAGAAAAAGGATGACAGGAAGAAGAAGCATGAGGCAGACGAAGACCAGGACGAGGAAGACCCCTTTGTCAAGGTCCTGGTAGCCAACCTGTCGGCACCCTCGCACCCTCTGCGCCTCGTCTCGCTCAAGATTCTCGAGCGCATTGGCGACAGCAACACCACCACCGACCTCGCCACCTTCCAGGAACACAACAATGCGCTCGCCATCATGCTCCAGACCGAGGACATTGGCTTCGCCCCGCACAACGTGCGCAACATCGCCGCCCATCTGCGCAAGCTCGCCCAGGTCTACGCGCACGTTACTCCCGGCTCCTGGATCCAGGCCGCCATCCCTGCCTTCCTCTTTGGTATGCTGTCCGTACCTTTGGCACCTGTCTGGGATGACGCCGTCAAGGCCATGAAGCAGGTCGCCGAGACCAACAAGGCCGGCGAAGAGGCTATTGCCACGCTAGCTTTCGACTGGCTCGAGGTCGCCTCGTCTTCGTCGCGCCGCTCTGCCTACAACGGTCAGGCCGAGAGCAGCAGCAGCACCCACAACAACCATGGCACCCGCAAGGGCAACGCTCCGCGTCTCCCGCCCACCGACTTTGAGTGCTTCAAGCTCGAGAAATTCAACGACATGGCGCAGCAGACCGAGACGCTCGTTGCCGACCCTTCGGCCGTTATGCTGCAGGCGTTCCAGGTCAAGCAGGAGGCCGTGCCCACCTACGCCGGCTACGAGCGCGGCAAAGCCCTCAAAGTCCTTGCGGCCATGCCCGGTGTGGCCGAGAAGCGGTCCCGCAAGCTTGTTCCCCACCTCCTGTCCTGGACTGAAGATGTTGGACCTCGTATCGAGGCGACCACCGATGACGACCAGGATGCGGAAGAAGACGCCGAGGCTGACGAGGCCGAGGCCGAGGAGGAGGAGGGCCAAGAGGCTGCCAACGATGAGGAGCTGGAGGATGCTGACGATATTGATGCGGATGCGGACGCGGATGCGGACGCGGATGCTGAAGCAGATGCTGCCAACGACGAGCTCGGCAGCTGGTCGTTCCCCGACAAGAAGGCCCTCATTGTCGTCTTCTCTCTCTTCACCAACTCCCAGGTGCTCTACCAGCACGAAAAGGCCTACGATGCGCTCCTCAAGCTGCTTGCCAACGGTGACATTGAGATCCAGCGCCTCGCCCTCAAGGCCCTGCTCGCATGGCGTCAGGACAGCGTCGTCAAGTACAAGGAGCAGCTCGACAACCTGCTCGACGAGAGCAAGTTCAAGAACGAGCTTACTCTGCTGATGCAGTCCGACGACGAGAATAGCGCCAACGGCATTCAGCCCGAGCACCGCGCTGACCTCATGCCGGTGCTGCTGCGCCTGCTCTACGGCCGTACCATCTCCAAGAAGGGCGCCGCCAGTGGCCGCCAAGGCCTGCACGCCACGCGTCTGTTTGTCATCCGACACCTCGACGTTGCAGGCGTCGGTGGATTCCTGCAAGTTGCCCTCGGTAGTCTCCAGGGTATCCGCATCCTAGAGGGTGATGGCGAGGAGGCCAGCCTCCGTGAAAGCATCTTCCCCAGCGCCGGCAGTGTCTCGGCCTTTGACAGCGAAGACGATGCACTGCTGTCGGCCCGCAAGCAGGTCGGTGTGCTCAACATGCTCGAGCCCATTATCAATGAACTGGGCAGCAACGTCACGCCCTTCCTAGATGCGCTTGTTAATGCCACGCTGTACTGCTTGATTTGTGCCTCCCGTGGCCTGCAAAATGCCACTCTGGCCGCCGCCGAGCAGAACGGTGACAACGCTGAGGAAGTCGACGAGGACGAAGACTCTTCCAAGTCGTCGGCCAACACATCGCTCATGCGCACTGCCAGGACGGCCGCCCTCCGCTGTTTGTGCGCCCTCTTCCGCAACGCGCCCGACTACGACTGGGTCCCCTACCGCGACACCATTGTGGCTGAGGTCATTAGCCCCGTCATCGACCGCCTGCCCCAGGAGACCACTCAGGGTGTCTCGTGGACCTGGAAGCTGCTGTCAACCTGGGCGCAGCTGCCTCAGACCGTGCTGTTCCTGTCGGTCGACGCCCGCGTCCTCCCCAAGATTCTGGAGAGTCTGGCTGCGAAGGCCAAGGATGTCGTCAAGATCCATGCTTTGAGCATCGTCAACAGCCTCGTGCAGCTGTCTGCCACCAACGAGGCCGTCTCCACCGATCTTCTTATGCCCAACATGGACACGGCGCTCATGCGTCTCAGCGCCGTTCTCCGGTCGACCGCCGACGGTTCTACGACCGGCGGCAGCGAGATCAGCCGTGGCTTGCTCGAAGCCTGCGTCGACACTGTTGTTGCACTTGCCCCGCTCGTCCAGGCCACCACGCACGTCCGCAGCCTCGTCGACATTGCCACCTGGCTTCTCAACCAGCCCTCGCGCCGTGTCAACCCGCGTGTCAAGGGTTCTCTGCTGCTGCTGCTGGAGCGCTTCATCCAGCTCGACAGCGAGAACGGCGCGGAGCCCGACAAGGCCCTCCAGGACAAGGTCTACACGACCATCTCGTCGCTCTTCTCCTTCTTCAAGGATCGCGAGAACCGCCAAACGCTGTGCCGCGTGCTGTCTGTCTTTGCGGCCGCCCAGAACGGCAAGGGCAAGGCGGCTGTCGCCTACCGCCAGCGGCTCCAGACCGTCGCCGACCTGTGCTTTGACCTCAACTCGTACACCGAGAGCCAGCTCGACGAGCCCGACTACGAGCGCCGCCTGGCTGCGTTTAGTACCATTAATCGGTCCGCGGACGATGCTGCACCCCTGACTGCCCAGCAGTGGCTGCCGCTCCTGCACAATATGCTCTTCTTTGTCCGCACGGACGAGGAGTACGGTATTCTGTCGTCCAACGCCGCCGACAGCCTCTGCAAGCTGGTATCGGACGCCACCGACATCAAGACGCACCTGCCCAAGGAGGACACGGAGGACGCCAAGACTCTTACGGGCTACTTGACATCGCTAGTCCTGCCGGCCGTCTATGCAGGTGCCCGCGATGCCTCTGAGACGGTCCGCCGCGAGATTGCCCGCACATTCGGCTTCATTATCGCTACGCTGCGTGCCTGGGCTCCCGTCTCCGACCTATCCCCGCTGGTGCCGCTTGACTCGGCAGACGAGATTGACGGCGTGGAGGGTGGTGACGACGACGCCAACATGGACGATGCGGGTGACGCGGACCACGACCGGGAGGTCAACCGCGCCTTCTTCAGCAACATCCTGAATCCCACCATTGCCAAACAGATCCAGGCCATGCAAGTGCTCGAGGGCATCAATGCACGGCTGCCGCTGGGCAGTAAGAACGTCAGCCAGTTCTTCATCCCCTTCCTGGAGCACTTCATCTTTGGCCGTGAAGACGGTGTCGACGACCGCGGTCTTGGTGCGCAGGCTACCAACACGATTGCGATGCTGGCCTACTCGCTCGAGTGGAACCAGTACCGCGCCATGCTGCGCCGCTTCATCACGTTCATTGAGACCAAGCCCGAGCTGCAGAAGCAGGTCGTCCGTTTGCTCGACAAGGTTGTCGATGCCGTCGCCCTGTCTGCCGAGAAGAAGAGCGAAGATACGACTATGGATGATGCGGCGACCGTCAAGTACCGCCTAGCCGCCACCATCCCCGACACCCAGAAGCTCTCCGACGAGATTTTGAACAACCTGACGCCGTCGCTGGTCGACCACCTGCACGACAAGGACGAGGAAACTGTCAGTGCACGTGTGCCTGCGGCCATTATCCTCGTCAAACTGCTCAACCTCCTCCCCGAGGAAACCCGCGACCAGCGCCTGGCCGGTGTGCTGACCGATGTCTGCCACATTCTGCGCAGTAAGAACTGGGACTCGCGTGAGATGGCTCGTGAGACGCTGTCACGCATTGCTACGATTTTGGGTGCGCCCGCCTTTGGCTTCGTCCTCAAGGAGCTGCGCGGTGCTCTGACTCGTGGTTACCAGCTGCACGTGCTCTCGTACACGGTGCACACGCTGCTCCTGACCGTCATCCCCCTGTTTGCACAAGGCGACCTCGATTACTGCATTGAGCCGCTCATGACGGTCATCATGGACGATGTCTTTGGTGCCGCCGGTGAGGAAAAGGACGCCGACGAGTACGTCAGCAAGATGAAGGAGGTCAAGAAGAGCAAGAGCCAGGACTCGCTCGAGCTCATTGCCAAGAACACGTCTGTTAGCCAGCTCGGCGTGCTTGTGCAGCCTCTGCACATGCTCATGCTCGAGCGCATCACCAAGCACGTAGCCACCAAGATTGATACGCTGCTGGCCCGTATCGCCGCCGGCCTCGCACAGAACCCGGCTGTGGCCGAGACGAACGACACGCTCGTGTTCTGTTACGAGATTATCCAGGACGTATACCGCAGCCGGACGCCCGCCGCCAAGAACCAGAAGATTGACCCGCGCATCAAGAAGTTCCTGTTCCAAAAGACGGAACGCAACAATGCGGGTCAGCGCAAGGCCGGCAAGTTCACGTACAAGCTGATTCAGTTTGCACTAGACGTTCTGCGGACGGTGCTGCGCAAGTTCGACTCGCTGCGCACAGCCGAGAACATTGCTGGTTTTATCCCTGTGCTAGGTGACGCCGTGATCGTGGGCGAGGAAGAAGTCAAGATTGCGGCCTACAAGCTGCTTGTTGTGCTTGTCAAGGTGCCCTTCCCCGACATGACGGCCTTCTCCGGTCTGTACCAAGTGTGCACTAAGGAGGCCATCAAAACCATCAGCACGGCCACCGCAACCTCGGGTGACCTGGCGCAATCGGCGCTCAAGCTCGTGTCTGTTGTGTTGCGCAGCCGGCACGATGATGTGCCCGTGCGCAGCATCTCGATCGATGCTCTGCTTACCAAACTCAAGGACGACCTGACCAATCCGCTGTACCGCCACGTCATCTTCAACTTTGTGCGTGCCGTGCTCGACCGCAAGATCGAGTCGGCCGTCGTCTACGACACGCTCGACTACATTGGCACCATCATGATTACCAACGACGACCAGGACACGCGTGACCTGGCCCGCCGCGCCTTCTTCCAGTTCTTGCGCGAGTACCCGCAGCGGCGCAAGCGCTGGGAGGGCCAGCTCGAGTTTATCGTGGCCAACTTCAAGTACGAACGCGAGGGCGGTCGCCTGTCGGCCATGGAGATTGTGTACATGCTGCTCCTCAAGGCGACGGCGGCGCTCGACACCCCCGCCGCTGCCGCCAGCGACCCCTTTGTCCAGGACATTGTGGGCGCCAGTTTCCTGCCGCTCGTCATGGTGCTTGCCAACGACGAGAGCGCCAAGTGCCGCCGTGTGGCCAGTGCGCAGCTGACGGCGATGCTGTCCATGGCCAAGCGCGACTACATTAACGAGTTCCTCAAAATGTTCCGCACGTGGCTGTCGGCCGATGCACGCGCCGACCTGGGCTCGCTCAAGATGGGTCTCGAGCTGTTTGGCGTGTACTTTGCGTCTTTCGGACAGGATGACGACGACAGCGAGGAATCGGGCGTTCCCGTTACCTCTCTGCCCTCGCCGGCTCTCTCGACGACCCAGGTCCAGGATATCCAGTCGGTCGTTGCCCGTGTGACGGAGCTGCTTTCGTCCGACAAGGTGCGCCGCAGCGAGGTGTACAGCAAGCTGATTACGACGTCACTCGAGACGGTGCAGACCATGGTGATCAAGTTCCCTGTGCTCGCCCTGGACCAGAAGCTGGCCGACGAGATGTGGAACGGCATCGAGCAGTGCCTATGGCACGGCACCCACGCCGTGCGCATGGCGGCTATGCACCTGGTCGGCCTGTACTTGGCCGACTTTGCACGTGCCGACAACAAGGACGCGGATGCTGAGCCTGGTACGGCCTTTGCCGGCTCCTACGGCATGACCCTGGACGACGAGACCGTGTCACGTCTTGTGCGTGGCTCTCTGAGCGTGCTCTCGGGCCACAGCGGTGATGATGTTGACCCTGTGGAGGCAGAAGAGGCGGCCAAGATGCTGGTGCGTCTCAGCCAGTACCTCCGCCCCGAG
Organism: Ophiostoma sp. CBS 140.51; assembly: GCA_029298735.1. Taxonomy (NCBI): domain Eukaryota; kingdom Fungi; phylum Ascomycota; class Sordariomycetes; order Ophiostomatales; family Ophiostomataceae; genus Ophiostoma; species Ophiostoma sp. CBS 140.51. The sequence continues at coordinate 93,558 of JANSLP010000067.1, read as the reverse complement.
CCCGAAGATGATGAAGATGAGGACAGTGATGATGAGGAGGAGGAAGACGAGGTGGAGGTCGAAGGAGAAGCCGGGGAGGATGCTGAAGACACTGAGGACGACGAGGGTGAGGTTGTCGGCGAAGACGAAGTCGACGACAAGGAAGGGCAGGATATCGCTGCCACTCAGAAGAAACGCCCCATTGACCGGCGCTACGTGCTCTTCCGCCTCGCGCGCATCGTCCGCCGCGAGACACCGCCCAAGCTCGCTTCGCTCGTGCCCAAGGCCGCCGCCATGGCTGTACTCGAAGCGTTCTGCAGTGTGCCCGGCCGCAAGGCTAGCCACCCGGCCCACTTCAAGTCGCTGTCGTCCGTGGCCGTCCGTGCCATTCTGCGGCCCCTGCGCAACTTGACCGACACCTCCATCCCGCCGCCCTTCTCGGCCGACCCGCAGTTTGCGCCCCGCTACGACGACCTCAAGCTGCGCGCACAGTCGCTGATGGACGCCTTGCAGACCCGTCTGGGCAACGCCGAGTACACCCAAAACCTGATGGCCGTGGGTGCGGCGACACGCGACCGCCGCCAACACCGTGCCACGAAGCGCAAGATTGAGGCGGTGGCGCAGCCCGAAAAGTACGGCCGCGACAAGCGCAAGAAACTGGACAAGAAGAAGGAGCGGCGCAAGGTGCGCGGACTGGAGCACCGCGGTGCTCGGTGGGGATACTAGAAGTGGTGAAGAAAGAGATAGAGTTGATTTGCTTACGGCGTTAGGATACCAAAAAGGGTTAAAAAGCATATAGGGATTTTCTTTTGTTTTGCATAGACTTGTGTTACATACTTGCATCAGCATAGTTGCCTGCTATTCATTTTCATTTTCAGCTTAATTTGCATTTAATTGAGTCTAAGAACATGTGCACATAAGTATAGAGTGAGTGTCTTCATCATGAGTTGTATATTGGCTTTGCGCCTTTTACGATTTCGAAGCTATGTACAGCGATTCTGGCGGCCGTGGCCAAGGTAAATGGAGAAGGGAGAATATAACAGACTGCCGGAGCAGTTAAGATGCAAAAAAGATATCCAAAACGCCCCGTCCACCCCCTAATGTTTTAATAAATCCAAACGCCATGCAATAATGGCCACGTCTTCTTCTGGCCTCCCCATTCTTCATATCTCGTCATTCCAAGACAGTCTATTCCTTCCCAGCCGACTTGAAAGTCGAGCCAGGTGCTGCCTCATCTGCAGCGCCCGTCTTTGCCTTCTTATCCTTGGCTGGCGGCAGCATCACATCCTCGGCCGCCAGCCGTGTCTGCCGCTCGCTCTGCGTGCCGTCCTCCCAGAATTCAATGTCGCCGTCCTCACCCAGCGTGCCCTTCTTGACCAGCTGGCCCTTTTCCCGCAGAATGTCTTCAATCGTGCGTCCGCCGCCCTCCTTGGTGACGTTGCCAAAAATGCCCAGGTGGTCACTAATGACGTGCCGGTTGCGGCACGACGGGCAGGTGATGAGAACAGCGCCGTGGTGGTACCCCTGCTTAGAAACGTGATGGGCCGAGCGCGTGCCGCAGGGCAAACAAGTGAAAGTGAGTTCGTAGTGGGGAGCGAGGCCGACGTTTTGTGCGGCGCTGTTGTTGTTCTGGCCGCTGCCGGCGAGCTGGGCTTTTTGTGAGGCAGCAGCCGGCGTCTCAGAGTCTTGTGATGGAGCTGCCTGCTTTGGTCGCGGGATGTTATGGGCGAGGCGAATAAAGGTGGTGGGAGAGGATGCTTGAGAAGGAGAAGCTGCCGGCACTGGTGCTGGCCGGCGAGCGAGGTAACGGAGCGCAAAGGAGGGGGAAGTCGAAGCAGCACTGCGCTGCGCAACAGTCAAGAGAGGCTGCGTCGCAAGACGCGACCAGGCCTGGCGAGATGCCATGATGTGTTTTTGAGTTTGCTTTTGAGTTTTGTTTTCGTCGAGGACGATGACTGGGTATAGTCGAGGGTCGTCTGGTCTCGTATGAATGCTGAAAATGTAAAGTGTCGAAGCGAAGGTTGATTGACAGCCAGCGGTTTGGTGTATCTTCAATCTTTAATTGTTTTCCAACGGCTGTGACGGCTGGTCATTTTTCTGCTGCTGTACTTCTGGGACGTTCTCTCCGCCTATCGATAAGCTTTCTTTTCTTGACAAAATAGTGGGTCCCGGACCCTCAGTGGCGGGAGTCAACCTCTAGGAGCAAAGCTGCGATTGGACAGCAGAAGGAGAGAGGCGAGACAACAGGGCTCACAGTGCACGCCGCGGGGTTCTTTCCCGTCTTGTCATTTTCGAACGTCCCTCTTCTGCTCCTCTTCGAACAAACAACTCCAAAAACGAAGCCGGCAGGAACGACACAGGACGACGGATATTGGGATGCCCCTATTTGGCGACAAACGACCACCCACTTAACCCCTGAGCCCGAGCTTTCCCTCTTTGCTCTCGCCTTGCTCGTCGCTCTGTCGTTCCTTCCCCGTTAACGCCGGCAAACAGCAGTCAAACCAAAACCGCCAACTGCCAACGAACTTGGTGCTTTTGCCTCACTTTCTCATCACCCAAGAGCCGTATCCCTCTTCGAACCTTATTATCGCATGACTTGTGCTTCACCGCCCACGACCAACGTCACAATTGTTCAAGGTTCTGCTATAGCTTACCCATATAAGTAAACTTTATGGATCATCCAGCCTTTTCGTCTCCTTCGTCTCCTTTTCATCTCCAACTCCATCCTTTTCTCTCGATCGCATCTCGACCATAGCTTCAAATCCTCTCCGTTCTTGACGACTTATCCATCGACAACCTCATATTTCGATAACACCGCTTCACAGACTCCTTACCGACCCTTCCTCCAATACCAGCCAGAGACGCGACCATGTACAAGGGCAAGATCCGAGCCCCTCGACGGGTCGGCGGCGTTGCTCGTACCGTGGGCGGCGTCGACGACTTTGAAGAGAACTGGGGCCTGATCCGCGATGCCCTCAACGACATCCACAACCAAAACGCGGGAAAGCTGTCCTTTGAGCAGCTGTACCGCGCGTCGTACAAGAGCGTTCTTAAGAAGCGCGGCGAGGACCTCTACAACCGCGTCAAGAAATTCGAAGAGCAGTACTTTGCCGAAAAGGTTATTCCCCACATCTGGCCGCTCGTCTCCCAAGGGCTTGTTTCTGTCAACCTGCACAACGCCGCCAGCACAACAACACACAGCCGCCGCGAAATGGGCGAGCGGCTGCTGCGGGGGCTCAAGGATACGTGGGAGCGGCATAACATGTCCATGAACATGGTGGCGGACGTCCTCATGTATCTGGACCGCGATGCTCAAGACTCTAACCGTCCCTTTATCTACGCGACTACCATAGGTTTGTACCGCGACCATATTCTGCGAGCACTCCTCCCAACAGCGATATGGAACAACGGTGGCAGTGGCGACACGAAAGGCGCCAACGGGTCCAGCAGCAGCAGCAACGGTGTTGGTCTTGCCCCGATGCGCCCCACAATCTACATCACCATGTCCAGCGTCTTGCTTGACCAGATCAACATGGACCGTGACGGCGAGATTGTCGATCGCCCCCTGCTGCGCAGCTGCGTGGCCATGCTCGAGGCCCTGTACGAGACCGACGAAGAACAGGAGGACGATAAGCTGTACCTTACCATGTTTGAGCCGCAGTTTCTCGAGGCCACGACTACCTACTACAAGGCCGAGTGCGAACGGCTGTTGCGCGACGGCGACACCCGCGCCTGGCTGCGCCAGGCCCGCCAGCGCCTGCGCGAAGAGCACGACCGGTGCGGCCACACCGTGTCCCAGGAAACGATGCAAAAGACGGCGCGCGTGCTCGAGCAGGAGCTGATTGCCGCCCACCTCGAAGAGTTTCTGGCCATGGATGGCAGCGGCCTCAAGACCATGGTCGACGACGAACGCCTGGACGACCTGGCCATCCTGTACGAGCTCGTCAGCCGGGTCGAAAGTAAGCACGCCGTCTTCCGGTCAGCCCTGCAGGTCCGCATCGTCGAGCTGGGCGTCGACATTGAAAAGGCGCTGCGCGAGACCGATTTCCAGGTCGCCGGCGAGGCGCCTCTGTCGGCATCCGCACAACAGACGGCGGCGGCCATCAAGTGGGTCAACGACATCTTGGACCTCAAGGAAAAGTTTGACCGCCTCTGGAAGGAGTGCTTCCAAAAGGACCTGGCCATCCAGTCGGCTATCGCTAGCAGCTTCACCGAGCTGTTCCGCCTGTGCACACGCAGTGCCGAGTACGTCTCCCTTTTTATCGACGACAACTTCAAGCGGGGGCTGCGTGGCAAGAGCGACGCCGAGATCGATGCGGCCCTCGACAAGGCCACCGTCATGGTCCAGCACGTCACCGAAAAGGACATGCTCGAGCGCTACTACCAGAAACACCTGGCCCGCCGTCTGCTGCACAACAAGAGCGAGAACCCCGAGGCCGAGAAGCTCATGATTTCGCGCATGCAGTCCGAGCTCGGAAAGGCTTTCACGGGCAAGTTTGAGGGCATGTTCAAGGACATGACGACATCGGAAGAGTTGACCCGCGACTATGCCAACTACGTCCGGAACCTAGGCTCGACGGAGGATGTTTCCATAGATGTCGACGCGGATGACGCCGACGACGGTGTCGGTGCCGACTCGGCCGCGCGCATTGACCTCGCTGTCAATGTCCTCACCAGCAACAACTGGCCGCCCGAGGTCATGGGCCGCTCCTCGCAGCTCGAGGCCGGCCTGTCCAACGCCCCCGCGGGCTGCAACTATCCGCCCGACATCCAGCGCCTGCAGGCCAGTTTTTTGAAGTTTTACTTGCGCAACCGTAGTGGGCGTGTGCTCTCATGGGTCGGCTCCGCCGGCAACGCCGACATCCGCTGCGTCTTCCCGCGCATCCCCGGCCACGACAAGGGGCCCCTCAGCCGCGAGCGCCGCTACGAAATCAATGTGCCGACGCACGGCATGATTGTCCTGCAGCTGTTCAACGAGCTGCCGGCCAACGACGACGGATCTACGTCGGCCCTCTCTTTCCAGGAGATCCAGGGCCGCACCAACATCCCCGCCGCCGACCTGACCCGTGCTCTCGCCTCGCTGTCCATCCCGCCCAAGTGCCGCGTGCTCTCGAAGACGCCCCTGACAAAGTCCATCAAGCCCACCGACACGTTTGCGTTCAATGCCCAGTTTGTCAGCAAGTCCCTCAAAATCAAGGTCCCCGTCATTCATGCGCTCTCCAAGGTTGAGGGCGACGATGAACGGAAAGCCACCGAGGAAAAGAACAACCAGACCCGCTCGCACACCATTGACGCCGCCGTCGTCCGCACCATGAAGCAGCGAAAAGAGTTGACGCATACGCAGCTGGTCACCGAAGTGGTGACACAGCTGGCCAGCCGCTTCCGCCCAGAAGTCGCCATGGTCAAGAAGCGCATTGAGGATTTGATTTCGCGCGAGTACCTGGAGCGCGTTGAGGACTCAGAGCCGTCGGCGTACCGGTATGTTGCTTAGGTGCGCATGACTGAGTGAGCGGGGTGTGTTTGAGCGAGTGTGTTCGAGCGAAGCGAGGACACACTCGCCGGGTGGGTGCAGGCGAGCATAAAAGCAGCTGTCTTTTCTTGTTATCATTTTTTGCTTCCGCGTTGGCGTTTGGTTGGGTTGGGCTTTCTTACGCATATCATATCACGCATTGCAGGCCACGGCGTTTGGGACGGAAAGGGGTGGTGGCAGGCACTCTGTACACGACCGTATTGGTAATTTGTATATATGATTATCTCCAGGTAGAACAATTCTACTCAAAACAATCAAAATCAATGAAAGTAACAACGTATGGTGTCCACCGTAGAACGTGTAGAACGCTTGTAGATGTAACAGGGTCACGATGTCCACAACACGTGTTTGTGCATTGTACCGTCTTCTCTCCATCGCTGACGCCCAGAGTTCGAGATGCGGCAGGTTTTGAGTGTTGGTGCGTCCCGTGATGTACAACATGGGTGCATGGCCAGAACCTCATACGACCCTATGCATCACCCTGAGCTCCGAAAGTCTCCCCGGATTGTTAATGCATATGCCAGGCACAGCTTCTTTGCTGAAGGTGTGGTGAACAAGGTCCAGGAATACGGCATCACGGCGTCAAAATGAGATGCCGGATTCATGCAGACCCCGAGACCACGATACTGGCCACATCTCTCAGGCATCGTATAGTGGTCACGATGTTGAACTAAAAATGCTTTTGGTGCCTCTTATTTCTTCGAAATAGAAGACAGTGCCCCATCACTTCTACAACTGTGCACAATAGTGCAACAGCTCTGTCAATACTCAATATGAGGGCTGTCGCCAAGGTATTTTGTATCTTACTGAGTAATACACGCCCTCTCGTGCAAATACGGACCGAGAGCTGTTTTTCATACCAAACCAGATACTCGTATTGTAAAAGACTCTAGGGGTGCTGGAAAGACCCTGCTGTTTAGGTCCCAGAGCTTCATCATTGAATTCGAGGATCACCCTGTACTTTTCTGTGTACATCCTACTTGTACCGAAAATCGCTCCGTATCCTGGCCACACACGTGGAGAATTTAGAAAACTCTGGCATCCATCTCGAGAAAATCTCGCCACATGCCCCCCATCTCTTCATCTCCCATCTTCTACTCTTTGTTTGGGGTCTCTCACACTTTTCTTCTCTCTCCACGTATAACGGTGCCAGCATCTTCTTCCACTATTGATGGAAGCTTCTGTGTCAATTAGCCCGTCTCACATCGTAATTTTGTGTTGACAGTTGCTCCATGTCCGTATGCAACGGTGAAGTCCCATCTCCGTTCGCTTCGCATGGACATCACTCAATGCCTATGATTGTGGTTTTTATTTATACGATGCCGTCTGTTTTACGACTTCAGAGAAGAGACTTTCGTGAGGAAGGAACTGCTGGAAGGGCTTCAAGCTAAATCGGTGGTGCTTTCGTCTTGCACCGTACTCAGCAGTTCGACACAAAAGTGCACCTGGATCTTGGTTCGTGGTACAACACATGTCGTCGATCACCTCAAAACGGCCCGTTTGGGGATTTAAAAAAAAAACTAGAAAAATAATCCATAAAAAGCCGTCAAATCCCAGACTCGCCAGAGTATTACCATCCCGGCCCTTTTGTTTTGCGCCGCGCCCGATGCAGGCGCTTTGCTAAAGTGGATCGGCGGCAGCTTTTCCTGCTACCATGTTCTTTTTTGTAAGTCTGACAGCCTGCCAACGAGCCAAGCTCCAAAGCTGCATCGCCGATTTCCCGTTTCGCTTGAGCATGAGATGCCTAGCTAGGCAAGGCGGGAAGGCACTCTGGCACTGCGACGTCGAAGGAGCGACATCGACAGAAAGAAGAACGAGCATGGCAATAGTCTCCGGTATGTAACAGCCAAGTTTCCGAGGCAATCAAGGGACTAAAGTAGGCAAGTGTATGCATCCTTTCTCGGCACGCCTTCGCCGGGTCTTTAACTTCTCCAACTCTCTCTTTTACCAAATGACGACGGTGGCGCCCTTTTCTGTTCCTTTGCCGAGAAAAGGCGGCTCTTTTCTCAAAGCTTGTTTGTGTTTATGGGTTAGGCAAGCACGGCCGTTCTCCATTTTCCGTGACGACACTTTAATGCTACAGTGTGATTGAAGAAGTCTTGCTCTCGCTTTGCAACGGACGATGTCATCTGAGCTACAAACATTTTGAGACGTGCACAAGATCTCCACAGTCGCCTGAAATATGCCTAGTATTTGTACATCTCCCTTTTATGTTTCGTGTTCTGTTTGTACTTTCTCAATGTATCTTACAACGATCATTCTCTCCAGAAAACAAGCATCTTACCCATCAAAACCTAGGCGAGAAGACAAAAGATGTGAACATATTCAAATGCAAAAAGCACTGTATGGTCTTCCCTAACATTTTCTCTCTATTCTTTTTCTTACAGCCTCTCATCGTTCTCTTGAAAAATGACATCGATTGTCTCGGCTGTTTAGCTGCCGGTACTTGCCCCAACGACGTAATACCACCCGAAATCGGTGTAGCATCGGAGCCTTTCAAAGTATATTTTCCAAGGAACAGTGGTACAGACGTCGCAACGAACAGGCGAACAGGCGCGCCTTTCCTTCTTTCCTTCTTTTCTCTCGATTTCTCCCTTCCTATTTCTGCATTGGGCACAAGCTTCAGCTTCACGAGCTTAGGTGCGGGTAAGCACTGGTTAGCGCCCGCGGTTTCTTGTTTCGACGACAAAGCAGCCACGAGGGTAGTCTCTCGGTGCACATTCTCTCGAGGTTTTCACACTCAGATGTTCACTCGATCGGACGTTCGTAATTCCTATTTCATATCTCTGTTTTAAGGCGTACGAATACATATTGTGCATCTCGATTTTGACTGTATTTCTCGCCATTGTCGTTTGTTCAAGTTCATCCCATGTAACGTTCACCCTATGGATGGGCCAGCCCACAATTCTGCCCAGATTTCTGCCCACATTATTCAAACTTTTTCGTGGATTGGCCTTTTTTTTTCAAGTTTGCAGGGGGCATTGTGAGGCGATCCAGGGCACTTTCTTTGTGCTCCGCGTGTACCTGTCCACATTTCATAAAATAAAGGGTTTTTATGCTCCATTGTTCTCATACGGGGAACATGTGTACGTTTTACCCTTGGGGAAGGAACAACTCGCGTGAACAAAAGAAAAGAAAAAAGAAAGACAGAAAAGTCTGAAGATATGTCTCCATCAAGATGCCCACTAAAAGTGCTCACAAAGAAGCCCACAAACCCACTGAAATGTCCGAGCACATCGCTATAACTGCCATATCAGGCAGGTTCATCAGTATCATCGCGGACTACCATGCCGGCCGACAATAAAGTCTACTGCCAGACTTGTAGCGGCAGTGATCCTGTCAATGAGCGCCGGAACTCGGCCGAAGCATCAAGGCAGGCTCGACATACAGAGTCGTAAGAATCAATATATTGTCGAAGAGCTCAAACAAACTGAAGTGCGGCCACGCTAACCCCCTGTTTGAAGCATCCCGTTCGCAACTGGAGCCGCCTGAAACCAGTTTCCCAGTTTTTCAATTTCGGCTTCTTTTGACACCAAAAACGTCCAAGTCCAGCTGGGCATCTTTGATTTTCAGGGCAAAATGTCAACAACAGCGGGTCTGACGTTGACATCAACAGTCTTGTGTCATTCTTCAGTATCATCCTGAGCGAGCTCCTTCTCCATTGCATATGTTTGCATGTTGAACCACGCCATTGCTGTGATGCTTAAATTGCTTTTTTATTTTTAACGTTTCTTTCCATTTTTGTTGTCCATACTCGCACACAAACTACACTTCGCGGATAGCCCACCGTGATGAACGGCCACTCTAGTCCACGGCCGCTTGGCCGCGCCCGGTTTGCCTCGCCTCTGGTGTTCAAAATAGTGTTCGCCCGTCGTCCCACTAGTCGGTGTTACTACGGTGCTTTGGGGGTGGAAAGACGAAAGACGTGGGGAAACGGCGCCCAGCCCGCCTGAGCCCGCAAACCCAGTGGGGGGGCGACACTCTGAGCTTACCCTGGACCAAGGCCTTGACAAGGCCCGACTTACACGTACTCGGCGGATCCATCAAGCCTTCCTTTATCGGTTCGAGATCAACGTCATTGATATTCTCGCACCCCCCATTCCCACACAACAACAAACAAACCAATGAGACACCACGTTGTCCGCGAGGAGAACAAAGCACCATTAATGGACCGTGGACCTGGGGACTGAACCCACGGGGAATGAGAGGCAAAACGAAGAGAAAACGTAAAAGAACTAGAGACAAAAACACGGGGAACATAGGACGACATCCAACGTACAGAAATCAAGGCCCATCCAGCATGTGCTTGTGTGCGTTTGTATCTTTGTACCAACACGAGCTGGAGGACACAGCTCATAATGAGCGAGAACGGGGGTCTTTTCTGGACCAGCCGGTACAAAAACGAACGAGGTAAAAAAAGTGAGAGAAAAAAATCACAACAGTCGCAACAAAACAGGAAAGTATCAACACAATGTGGAGAGAGGCGAACGTCGTGTCACGCTGCACCCGTCGCATCACGAAGCGGGATAGTGCATCCCGGTCGATGCCAGGAGCCATGCGAGCCAGTCCACGACTGGCTTGACGTCGGACCACCCTCCTTCGAGCCTGTTGCCATGTTTTAGTCATAACCACCAACCCGTTGACCTCGCGTCTATATATAAGCCTTCGGCCACCCCCTTCGATTTGATTTTCTCTCTCCCATCCCTCAACGATCATCAATGTTGGTCTAGGCACCAACTTTTTCCCTTAGTCTTTCTTGACCACAACCTCTTCCTTACCCCCTGCCAGGAGTCGCCATGACGATCGGCAACATCTACATCATCACGGCCATTGCCGTGACAGGTGGCGCCCTCTTCGGTTTCGATATTGCGTCCCTGTCCGCCGTGCTGTCCACCAACCAGTACAAATGCTACTTCAATGACGGGCCTGACGGCCCCGACCTCAACGGTTCAAAAACTTGCACGGGTCTGACCTCGCTGCGCCAGGGCGGTGTCACCGCCTCCATGTCCGCCGGCTCGTGGCTCGGTTCCCTCATCTCCGGTATCCTGACCGACAAGCTCGGCCGCAAGACGTCCATCATGATTGGCTGCGTCATCTGGGTCATTGGCTGTATTCTGACTACTGCCTCCCAGAACGTCGCCATGCTCATTGTCGGTCGCATCATCAACGGCTTGGCCGTCGGTATCGAGTCGTCCCAGGTGCCTGTCTATGTCTCGGAGCTGTCCCAGCCCTCTCTGCGTGGCCGTGTCGTCGCCGCTCAGCAGTGGGCCATTACCTGGGGTATCCTGATCATGTTCTACATATCCTATGGGTGCTCCTTTATTGGCGGTAGCCCGGAGACCGCCACCAACCCGGCCGCCTTCCGTGTCCCCTGGGCTCTGCAAATGATCCCCGCCATCTGCCTGTTCTTCGGCATGATGTTCCTGCCCGAATCCCCTCGCTGGCTCGCCAAGCACGACCGCTGGGAAGAGTGCAAGGAGGTCCTGACACTTGTCCACGGCAAAGGTGACCCCAACTCGGTCTTTGCCCGTGCCGAGCTGGCCGATATCCGCGAGGTGGTCGAGTTTGAGGCCGCCAACGCCGACGCCACCTACTGGGAACTCTTCAAGCCCAACATGATCCACCGCACCATGGTCGGTCTCTTTACGCAGATTTGGTCCCAGCTCACCGGCATGAACTGCATGATGTACTACATTGGCTACATTTTCGCCATGACGGGCTACAGCGGTAACGCTAACCTGCTGGCTTCTTCGATTCAGTACATTATCAATGTCCTCATGACCATCCCCGCCCTGCTGTGGATCGACCGCTACGGCCGCCGCAATGCCATGCTCGTCGGTGCCTTTTTCATGATGATTTGGATGTACGCCAACGGTGCCATCATGAAGTCCTATGGTGTCGTCGTCCCCGGCGGTATCCAGGGCGTCAGGGCCGAGTCTATGCTGGTCACTGGCCCAGCCGGTAAGGCCCTGATTGCCTCCACCTATCTGTTCGTGGCCTCCTATGCGCCCACATGGGGCCCGGCCTCTTGGATCTACCCGCCCGAACTGTTCCCTTTGCGCCTCCGCGGTCTTGGTGTGTCTCTGGCCACCTCGGGCAACTGGGCCTTCAACACTGCTTTGGGCCTGTTCACGCCCATTGCCTTCCAAAATATTATGTGGAAGACGTACATTCTCTTCGGCGTGTTCTGCACGTCCATGTTCCTCCACGTGTTTTTCCTCTTCCCCGAAACCGCCGGCAAGTCCTTGGAGGAGACCACCTACATGTTTGAGGACCCCAACGGCTTCAAGTACCTGGGCACCCCGGCCTGGAAGACCCGTGTCCAGTACAGCAAGGCCGCCGAGGCCGAGCGCGGCAATTTGGATCCGGAAAAGCTGGCGGCGCTCAACATGGAGGACAAGGCGCGTGCGGCGGGTATCGATGGCCCCATTACGGGCACGGCGACGCACCACTCGGGCGAGGAGGTGGCTCCAGCAACAGCGGCGCCCGTGCAGTCGTCGCCCGTGCAAGAGGCGTAAGGTCGACGAGTCGAATAAAACAGGATTGTTGCAATGCCTTCTCACTTGTAAGATGTTGGCTATTGCACAACCTACTAATTTATATTTATTGATACAACCATGACAATGGATGACACAGTTGATCACTGGATATCCATGGGGGTGAAGATGAAGATGAATGATACCTCTTGGTGATATACACCATACCATACAATACACACACATACCAATAAGTTTATAAATCCGCTCATTATTTACTTTGTGTCATCTGTCGTCCAACATTAATATCCAACACTCGTGCTTCCCAACCATATATGTACATCACACCAGGAAGCTGTCTTCTCGTATCAACACTGGCGTATTTACTTGCGCTCGTTCCGCTTCGACTGGTGCGTCAGATCATTGACGCTCGTGAAAACTGTGCAGTCCGACTCGTCCTGGCACAGCGCCGTCCGGCCCAGGTTCTTGGCCACAGGGCCCGTCGGTCCGCTCGTGTAGTGGCACTCCCCAAAGATGCAGTACTGGCCCGAACGGCTCGTCGCATACTGCTCGTCGCCCCAGGCGCCGCCCCACTGCAGCCACGTAGAGCCCTCCACGGGCGACGTACTGCTCTCCTCGCTGCCGCCAACATTGACGCCGCCCGCCTCGGTGAATGTGGACGACGCGGAATCAAACCAGTAGCCACGGTAGTTTTGGGCCATGTCCCAGGCAAAACCCGCATCCGTCGTGTCGCTCACAATACCCAGGGCAATTGTGTAGTCTTCGGTGCCGGGCTTGGCATAGTTGGCGTGGCCGCCGGTGCCAATGTAGGTGAGCGGGCGACCCGCGTTGGCGCCCGTACCCTTGGACAAAGAAGCCCATGTGTAGGCGGAGCCGGCGCCGTGCTGGGAAAAGTACATGCCGGTCGGGACGCCGTCGACGAAGCGGATCTACAAAGTCAGCGGGTGCTTTGTTAAAAGAGAATGGGATGGTGGCTTACCATAGTGTGCTCCCAGTCACCGACGTGGTCGTCAAAGTTGATGCCGAGGACCTTTCCGCCGTAGTTGTACGAGTAAAAGTAAAAGTAAAACACATCGACCCAGGTCGAGTTCTTTTGGACGGCGATAATCGTACCAGGCGCCGCGCTGTAGCCGCCCGTGGTCGTAGTGGGCTTGCCGTAGGCCGAGACCAGCCAGGCTGGGCTGGTGTCGACATTGTCCTTGGATGTCAGGTAGACGCTGCTGCTCTGGGCGTTGAGGGTGGCCAGGGTAACAGAGCCGGCCGTAGTGAAGCCGGGCACAGCGACATAGTCGACCTCGGGGATGACGTTGGCGAGGTGGGTAGCGACGTCAGACGGCCACCAGCTCTCGCCGCTGTACAAGTACGAGATGGGGGCGTAGGTCAAGGCGTAGGCGGGCAGAGGTGTGGTCTGGCGCTTGTTGTTGTTAACGGCGGGAGCAGCGTTCGACACGGCAGCAGCGGCGAGAACGCCGGCGAGCTGACGGATGGAGGGCATGGCGGTGGACAAGGTGTGTGCAAACGGTGTAAGTGATTAGATATTAAAAGACAAAAATGTATGGGGAGGCTTGCTATGTGTGCCGATCCTGGGAAGAGAAAAAGAAAAGACGAAAAGACAAAAGACGAAAAGACGGGCCTTCCCGTGTGTATATCTATACTTTTGATTTTATCCCGTCTTTAGGGCGTAGACTTGTTTACTTTCCGGCGGGAAAGCGGACGGAGAAAAGAAAAAGCCTCTGTAAGATCGTGGCTTTTCCAGGGTCTCGACAATAATCAATATAAAAAGTGCCACCTCTCTCAGGCCAACAAAAACGTGGTTGCAAAAAGACACAAAAAAAGCTCGTGAAGATGGAGCTCAAAGCTGGGAAGAGAAAGGGCGCATGCAAAGGTGCATGCAGAAAGCGGAGAGAGCTACGACGTAAAAAGAATTAAGAAACAAGGTTACATCTTAACGATTGCCGGCCGGGTCACATTGCGGACCTGGACACCCTTCCAACAAAGGCTTGTTCATTAGTCTTTCTCTTCGTCCCAGAGAGCTGTTGGCGAATACTCTTGTGCCCGTGCCTACTAATTTGGCAGACGTATGTTGTACCGCCTCTATTGTCCTCTTTTCGAACAACTTGTCTACATGTGCTTTCCTTCCATCCCATCACCGTCCCATGTCATCGTGGCCGTCTTTACTGGTCATCGAAGTCATGTCTCGTCCAAGCGCTCCGTCGTTTCTACAACGGTATATGACGCGCGGAGCACATATAGTGACATAGGGCCGTCCCTGATGGGGAAAAGACAACGAAAGCTGAACGACTGCCTCCAGACAAGTCGAAAAATATGCCAGTCAAAGCCCGTCAGGGTCGTAGTCTTGATCGATGAACACCAAGTTGTAAAAACAGGGCGCGGTCACCTGCAATTGCAAAATGTTAGGTGTTATCCCCTCTCCAAGGACCCCCTGGTCGTAATCCTACGTTGATCGCGGATCGGGCGACCGAAAAGGGGGGCCATGCGCCGAGAGAACGACCACGGGCCATAAACCAGGTCTAACAGCAGCAAAAGACGAACAAGGATGCCATCTTGGTCGAGTCCAACGGGTGCATGCATAAAGCTTGTCATTTTCTTGTCCTTTCGTCTTGTCAACCAACAACACGTCAAAGCCTCTCCTCTCTTCACGTGCGTCTCCAGTTCAGTTCAGTTTGTGGATGCCGTCGCGTTGTCGATCATTTTCGCCTCGGTCAGGTAACGGGACGAGAGGGGAAATACAACAAATACTCTGTACAAAATGCAGAAAAGGGCCGGGACAAAAAGGACCGGGAAGGGGAATAGGGAGAGTAAAAAGGCGCATGGGAAAGCATGCTGGTGTACGTCACAACGATTGGAGAATACGGTGAACGACAAAAAGAGAAACAAATTAGGAGGCTTTTCAATGATATTGGGAACAATTAGGAAGAGGCTGCATTGAGATGTTGTGGGAGGAAAGAGCCGGCAACACAAAGACAGGAAAGACCATCAGAGCGTGTAAGTGGTGGTGGAGGCGCACGGGGAAGGACCGACTTTTGGTTGGGCCAAGACGGAAATGACCAAATTACGGAGAATAAAAAGACATAAAGCATCAGATAAGGAGGTCAACAAGCCCTGTCAAAAATCAAGAATTGGAAAATGGCAAAGGAACTTACGAAAATAGAAAACTCGTATCTGTCTCTTTTCACTCCTTGTATGACCGTTTCCTTTTATTTTACCTGGAGGCTGACTTGTGATCCTGTGGCTGTAGTTGAAGGCTTTGCCATACCTCGAGTGCTCCTTCCCGAATAGCATACTACCTGCGCCGGGTCAGACCAGCTCTTGTACTCAAATAGGAAGCCACAATTTGGTCAAGAGCAACAACAGAGGCAGGAGCAGTTGGTGCCGCATCTTACCTAACAAAGTGCAGTTACGGTTGTAGTACGCCCCATTAGCGTGAATTGAAGTCGCGTACGAATTCAATCGTTGATGTTTCATTCTGCTTCTCATTCTACGACGTATCCCATCCTGCTCTTTTCCAACTCTTTTATATCAATTCTTTCGCATATGTTCATTCCCTTTTCCCTCTACCAACACGATGGTGAGTACAGTCCTCATTCTCATAGAATTGCGTCCCTTGATTGCGACATGCAGCTTCCTCTACGTCAATTCGTTCCTTCCATTCTTCACTGGCGCGCTTTCCAAAAAAATCCCCGAAGGAACTCCAGTTCCCGTGACTTGGCGGCGTTCTCTACTTTTCAACCCTTTTCGGCCAACGCCAAGCGCATCTCATTGTGAGTCAAGACAATCGACGTGCATTGCAACAGTATCACGTCTTACAGTCCGTGAATATCCTTTTCGTTTTTAATTGTATTTTCTTCACTTTCCTACATTTACCTCCTTCTTCAGCATGCCTTTGCAATTGCAAAGATAGGTGGTCCATCTTGACCAATCTTTTTAGCTCTTTAGCTTCATCGCCGCTCTGAAAGTTCTTCGGCGTTTTTGTCACTTTTGTCACTCTTTTGATACCCCCGTCTTCCTACGTCTACGTCCACACATCACGATGCAGGACGAAACATTGCAAGACCTACTGCGCTATGCCGCCAGGCAGGGCGTCCAGCTAACTAGCATCACGCCCCGCCGGCTGCCCGGTCGTGGTTACGGTATGGTCGCAACCTGCGACGTCCTCGAGGGTGAGACCGTCCTGGCCGTGCCCACGCGTGCCCTCCGCACGCTGGCGACCGTGCCCAAGGCCATTTCGCGCACTTTGGACCGGGACGTGTCGGTGCACGGCATCCTGGCCGCCCACTTGGTGCTCGACGACACGGGCGACTACGCCGCCTGGGACGCCGTGCTGCCGACGCCCGACGACCTCGAGGCCGGCATGCCGCTGCTGTGGCCGACAAAACTGCGCGAACTGCTGCCCACGCCGGCACGGAATGCACTACAGCGCCAGCAGACGAAGTTGAATGCCGACTGGGAAGCCGTCAAAGCGGCGTTCGGGGAGGTGGAGAGAAAGGAGACCAACGGTGATGGGAACGATACTGGGGAGAAGCTCACCAAGAGCAAATACGTCCGCGCGTGGCTGCTGGTCAACTCGCGTACGTTCTACTATACCACCCCGCGCTCCGAGGCCACCTTGCCCAGCCACGACGACCGCATCGCTATGCAGCCCGTGGCCGATCTCTTCAACCACGCCGCCGACCGCGGGTGCAAGGCCGCCTATGCCGCCCAGGGTTTCTCGTTTGTCGCCGACCGCCTCTACAAGGAAGGTGATGAAGTGCCCATCAGCTACGGTGCACACGCCAACGACGCCCTACTCGTCGAGTACGGCTTCGTATTGGCGGACAACAACCGCTGGGATGAGGTCTCCCTCGATGCAGTCCTAGTACCCAAGCTCTCTTCGTCACCCCAAGACATTATCCGCGAAGACTTGGAGACCGCCGGCTTCTGGGGCAACTACATGATTGATGCCGCCACACCGGGCGGCTGCTACCGCACGCAAGTGGCTTTGCGGCGGCTGTTATGCGGCGGCACGGGCGCGGCCAAGCGGACGGTCTGGCTGCAGTTTGTCGAGGGCGGAGGCGACGATGAAGACGAGGAGGAGGGCAAGGAGGAGCGTGAGGAATTGCTGCTCGAGTGCCTGGACGACATGGCCGAGCTGGCCCACAAGACGCTCACCAAGATTGAGCGGCTGGGCAAGTCGAATGTCGGCACCGAGAGCCAGCGGAACCTGTTGGCTTTGCGGTGGCGACAAATCGAGGCCATGGTCGCCCAGGCAGCCAAGAAGCTGAGGGAGGGTGAAGACGAAGAGGAGGGAGACGACCAGAAAGAGGAGGCGAAAGAGGAGAAGAAAGCGAAGCCCAAAAAGAAAGAGGCAAGAAAGTGAGGGGAAGCAGACACATAACAACGCCCGTAATGGAAATGGGCCGACGATTTACGACACCATGTTACAGGAGCATATCGAGCATACAGAAAGCATTTGGCTAAACGACGTCTTTGGAAGAAAGGAAAGGCGAACCAGGGAGCCAGGATAGACATGGCTTGACTGCAAACTCTTTAGCAGTTCTGCAACAGTTCTCTTGCATTTTAGCTAGGCGAAAAGCATTTTTAACTCTTCTTTTTTTCTCATCTTTTCTCATCATATTCTCGCACAGACCAACCCAGTCCGTACCTCCCTGGCGGCAAATGACACTCCTTCAAACATGCAACACTTTAACACTTGACAGGAGGCTCAACGCCGTTTATTCCGGCCGGAAGGACAGGTGCCAGTTTTTAGCAATCCACCGCCAGCAGCCCTCCTCTACTCCTCTCCCACAACACCGCCCTGAACATATCGATCTTTGGCGCAGATGCATGATCTCCCTGATCGCCCTGGCCTAGCGGCGGACCTGGTTTAAAGGCGGGTGTGGTTGATATGGACGATTTCCTGAAGCAGCCTTTTGCCGCACACAGATTACAAGATTACAACGTCCGGGGCATCAAATGTTGGCGCCAATTGCCGAGACATGGCCAGTGGCTGTCATTTCTTTTTTTGCTGTTGTTTTTCCTCAACTGAATTGTCAATTGAGCTATTGAGCAGCTGGCGGTGGGAGCACAAGCTGTTCCTGTGTGAATAGCAGTGGTGGAAGGTGAGTGGTCCTGGCGGTGCTAGTGCATCGAGGTGTGGGGCACCCAATTGCCGTTTTGGGGTATCAATAGAGCTTCATCGTGGCAAGGCAAGCACGACCGACAGTGCCTCAACAATGAACCCTCTGCAAGACTCCACCTCGTGGTCCTCCATGGTCCTCAGCCCGGACATCGTGTGATCCGAGGGAGGTCGAACACAGGAAACCCAACGTCGGATATCAGAGGACAACAAAAGAAGCGCGCAGGCGTGGTGAATAAAAAAGAAAGAAACAACGAAAACAGCAAAGCGATGCAGTCCCAATATGCAAGGCTACTTTCGCTTGAATGTTCCTTGACAAAAAAGAAAAAGAAACAGGTGCAGCAAGGTGAGCATGGAGATATCTTGAGTTATACCGGAGTAAACTTTCTTTGACACTGTCACTTCTCACTTGTCGACTCCTCGCCTCCTGTCCAGCTGTGTTTACTTGACCATTTTTGTTCTTTTTCGGTCTTGTCGTTTTTCGTTCCCTCGATCCGGCCTCAATAGAGATCCACCTTTGCCTTCGTCAATAAACCTCCATGGACGAGGCCTCTTCATCAAGTATAATGATCCACCTCATCCTCTCTCTTCATCTCGACGTTTTTTTCTCTTCTCCTCATCCTCTCTCAACAGTCAATTCTTGCATCAGAGATCATCATCTTTCTTCTTCTTCACTCTCCTTTTTTCAACCCTTTTTTTTTCTTCAAAAAATTTCAAAATCTCCCGTCATTCATCATGAAGACCACCGCCATCATCTCTGTCCTGGCCATCGGTGCCACCAGCGTCTCTGCTGCTGCCATCGCTGATGCCGAGGCCAGCTTCTGTAGCCTCAACGGCATGCCTTGCTGGCAGGCCAAGCGCGCCGCTGAGGCTTTCGCCAACGCCATCTCCTCGAGCCCCTCGGGTGATATCTCCAAGCGCTCCGTCGGTGAGACCTCCATCAAGGCCATGCGCTCCCTGGACGGCCTGGCTTCCATTGTCGCCTCCACCCAGTCCAACCCCCGCTCCTTCTACTCGGACCTGGCCCTTGCCAGCCACTTCCCCGCTCCCGCTGAGGACGGTGTTGCCAAGCGCAATGCTGAGGCCGATGCCCAGTGGTGCCCCCTGTTCGGCCAGTCGTGCTGGAAGGTCAAGCGCGCTGCCGAGGCCCTGATCAGTACCATTGACGGCTTCCAGAAAAACGTCGAGAAGCGCGATGCCAGTGCTCAGTGGTGCCCCCTCTTTGGCCAGTCGTGCTGGAAGCGCGCCGCCGAGCCGGAGGCTCATGCTCAGTGGTGCCCCCTGTTCGGCCAGTCCTGCTGGAAGCGCGACGCTCCCGTCGAGAGCCGCTGCAACGCCCCCGGCGGCGCCTGCGCCACCGCTGCCCGCGACCTGCACGCCATGTACAACACTGCCCGCTCGGTCCTCGAGGGCCTCCCGCAGTAAATTGTCTGCTTCCGGGTCGGTGTTCTCTCTCCGTGTACCAACAACATGACGAAAACTACATGACGACATATATACTTTTTGCTTTCTCTGCGCTTGTTTCGTCTTTTCGGACAAAATCTACAAAATCC
Organism: Ophiostoma sp. CBS 140.51; assembly: GCA_029298735.1. NCBI lineage: Eukaryota > Fungi > Ascomycota > Sordariomycetes > Ophiostomatales > Ophiostomataceae > Ophiostoma > Ophiostoma sp. CBS 140.51. The sequence goes on along the minus strand of JANSLP010000067.1, from coordinate 73,863 downwards.
TCAGCACCGAAGGGAGAAACGGGGGAAAAGGAGCGCAAGAAGTGGTGACTGGGCCTCGAGGCCAGTGTCGTTGGAGAGAAATGGTCTGGCAGACGGTGACGACCTATTCAGGGGTTTTGCATATTCGCTCTTCGCTTGGATATTTTAAGAGGCCTTTTCCTGTCTATTTTCCTCTTCGTTTGTGTTTCCTATTGCCCTTTTTCGGCACTGCCTCCGTTTTCCAGGCTTGTCTCTGTTCTTCTTGTTTTTCTCTTTTTTCTCTTTTTTACTCCTTCGGGTTTTTCAGCATATTCTTCTTGTGGCATTGAACCATGGGCCTGGTCACCTGGGAGCGACCTTTGGGCTTTTTCTTTGTCGCTTGTCTTCTTGTATATCCCAGGCGTCTGCTTCTTTTGCTAGATAGCAAAACGCACTCTTTTTACATATCTCCCTCCCACATTTTACATAAGAGCAGGCAACTGCTTACTTTCAGATACCGACAACCCTATATATCAAGGTTCGCTTACTTTTACTGTCCATTGTAGTCACATTTACTTTGTTGTCCCATGATATGTTTGTCTTTTCATGATCTTTGCAGCTTTTTGGATGTCTATGTACTCTGGTCTCCAAGGACCTAGATATAAAATGCAAAATTCCAAGTGTCAAAATCAAAACGCCATGCCCGTAATTGTGCTTTGTGTCATATTAAATGACATTTCCAATGTTGAATTCCCTTGTACGTCCCAAAATAACCGCTTTCCTGTCCATCACCCCCCTTACATCAACAAGCGCCACGCACCCAACAACAGCGCCGCGAAACCCGTGCACACACCCATCAGCCACTGCAGCGTCTGGAACTTGACCTGCTCCAGCTGCTGCCGCATCGCCGCCACTTCTTGTTCAATCTTGGTCTCCGTCTCCTTCACCTTGAGTTCCTGGCCAACAGCCTCCTCCCGGATCCGGCCCTTCTCCAGGTTCAAGTCCAGCCGCACGCTCGCCTGTGTACGGCCCACCTCGTCCCGCAGCCGGCTGTTGAACTTGGCCAAGTCGTTGGCCAGCCGCTCGTGCGCCGCCCGGGTCGTGTTTGTCTCGGTGCTGTCCGCCGACAGCAGCTCGCTCCGCAGCTTTGCGAAATCGACCTTTTGCGTGTACGTCGCCTTGGCCGCGTCTTCCCGCAGCACCATGGTCCGCGTCAGGTTCTGGATGCTTTCCTCAATGACATCGTTGAGGACCTTCATCATGGCCACGGACTGGTCTTCTGTGAACCCATCGTCCTGCAAGCGCTGCACAAACTTGAGGGTGTCAAAGTGGTGGTCGCGGCGGCGCGCAGCCGAGGCATGGAATGCGCGACGGGCGAGGAGACTGGAAGGAGAAAAAGAAGGTGCCGATTTGACAGTCTGTCTTCTTTGTGGCGCCGGACAGCAGCTGGATGTCGTCGTCGAAAAGGCGGCCGTGGTTGCGGCCAGACGGAAAAGCATGGGCTTTGCATGGGCCTGGCGCAGGGGCGCGGTCCAGCTCAACTGCGGCAGCAGAAAACGTGGTAGGGATTGTTGGAGAGCCATTGTCAGGGGGTTTGAGTAGATGTGTTGTAGAGAGGAGATGTCAGTGACAGGGTCGGTTGACGATGTACAAGAAAGAAGTTTGTGTCGTGGTTTGGTTTCACGGGGAAGCTTGCGTCTTTGTAGCTGTCAGTCACAAGCTGGGAAAGTGCCGGTTGAGGGAAAGCCGTTGATGCCCGCGTCACTTGCAGGCGCCCCACTTTCCCTTTTTAAGGAGGTCCTGGCGCGCCTGTGGGCTCGGCCAGGTCTGGCAGTGGTCGGTACGTACTCCTGGCAGGTAGCTGCGAGCTGTGAAAAGTTTGCCTGAGGCAGACTTGCCAGCTGCCGCCCCACTCTAATTTTTTTGGCGAGAACCATATATTTCGTTTGGGGCTCGCCTAAATTTTCTCTTCCTTCTTTTTCTTCTTTTTTCTTCTTCATGAACAACGCAATTATTACACGTTCACGAAATCGATGACTTATTGGGGGAACGAGGACCTTGGGGCTTCTTTCGGGAAGCTCTTAGTTGCTCCCAGGACATTTTCCTATCTCTTTTTCAAAAAACGGAGAACAACCCTTTTGAACAATCTTGGGTGCGGCGCTTCCCTGTCCTCTTTTGGGCGGTGGGAAGGGTCGCAATGATTGAGCAAACATTCCTTCACTTGCGCATGCAGGATAGCGACTTTAAAATGTGAATACGATCGACGGGCAGCGTTGGCAGTGGCGTTGCTGTCAACGACAAGTGCGGCCGATCAGCAAACGAAACAACAAGACGAAATCGATTTGGACGACAAAGCCCAACCAACATCGACCGATCGACCGATGCATAGAAGCATACGGTGCCCTCCAATTCGAACATACCACGGCCACACACGATGGCTTTCTTCCTATTGTTCGTGCCTCTAGGAGGGTGTCGTCGCTCTTTTTGCCGCGCACCAATTTTTATCTTTCGATCTTGAGGTTGTCCAATATGCCTCAGATGCCAACACGCTCGTAACACATTCGCACCTTGCATCGTAGTTTGCACTCTAGAGCTGCCAAAGGCTCGTTCCAGAAACATAGCCAAACGTCATATGTTTGCGCAGAGCCCCTGCGCAAAACATACAGCATTTCCATTTCTTCACCTTTTCTGATTTCATAATTGTGGACGATCTATTTTCTGCCGCTCTAGACCACCTTTTTAACACGTGACGCGTCACCGGAATTTAGAAACAGCTGTTGCGTCACTTTCTGCACGAAGCCGCGCCTGAGAACTGCTCCTTCCCGGTTTGTCGCTGCCTAAACTCCCGGTTTGCCGCAGAATGTTTGGGATGCGCTGGGCAGAGAAGCGCACAGAGGGGTCTGAAAGGCAGTGAATAATGTTTGCCAATGTGTAAATGTCAAAGAAGTGAAGTGTGTCAAGCATTCGAGCTCAGGACGAAAGTAACAGCAGGCTGCAGTCTTGTGCGAATTTTGCAGCGCTGTGAGACTGTGAGACAGGGAAGCTCAGGAGCTATCTGGCCTCAATTGGGGCGTGCGCGTTCGTTCCTGCTTTGTTCGGCGCATTCTTCTGCGTGTTCCTGCCTGCTTCTCCTGAAGAAACCTAATCTTACTCCTTGCACGTGACAGCTGAGCTACCGCTTATTCACCCCTGAATGGCCCGTGCACAGGCCAACCAAGCTGCAACCAGCACCAAAACGAGCACCAAAAGGCACCAAAAACGCTAAACACAACAAACGCCAACGGCCAACAGGCACAGGGAAGGAACACAGCGTGTCGCGCCCCCTAGAACGCCCTAGGTCGGTCCTTCCTCCTTGGAATCAGAAGAGGATACGGTACACTCAAGGCACTGGAGCAACCCAATTTCGCCTTTTCCCTCGCCAGACGTCTCCAGGCCCCAAATTTCCCTCCTTCTCTCTTCTCTCCCTCCTCACATCCCATCGCATCCGAGCCTCTATCCATCTTCCACCCACCATTAAGAGGCCCATCTCTTCTCTGCTTTCTGCATCTTTCGCATCTTTCTTCACTTCTTGACTGTGTCAATAATTACTTCATTGCTTCCCTTCGCTCCTTATTCATTTCGTATCTCCCCCTGCCGCCTATTTCCCGCTTGTGCGGGAAGCTAACGGTTTTCGTGGATTACCTCCCCTTTCTCTCCTTTTTCGTTCCTGAAGCAAGCTTGCCTTCTCGACGCAACATCAGGTTCTTGTCGATCTCGCGATCCCCCAATCCCTCTGTCGTCGACTCGAACATCCTCTTTCTTTTCAACATCCATTGACGGCGAGCTCCATCGCCCTAGCCAGCGCATCACCGCGCCCTCTTGTTTTCGTTAGCTTGAATTGAGAGCTTGTCTCCCTCACACAGCCACCAACCATGGCACCGCTACCCATCAAGCTGGGCGAGATCGTCCAGCTCACTTCGATCGGTATCGACAGCCAGGCCATCGGCTTCAACTCTTGCGTGCGTCCTTCTCATATTGCGACGCGTTTTGGGCGTTGATTCCTGTTGTTTGGCGAGCTTGGGAGAGGGGTGGCCAATCTTATCTGGCCTCTTTCTTCTGTCTCGCCTCAGCTCAATTTCAGCTCAATTTCAACCCAACTTCGCCCTCTTTTCGTCCCTGCTAACCATCTCCTCTTTACAGACATTAGAGTCCGATCGGTACGTCTGCGTCCGCGAGAAGAAGAACGAGGCTGCTTCGCCCGAAGTCGTCATCGTCGACCTCCAGAACCTCAGCAATGTCATGCGCCGTGGCATCAAGGCCGACAGTGCCATCATGCACTGGTCGCGTCCTGTCATTGCCCTGCGGGCCCAGTCCCGGACACTCCAGATCTTCGACCTCGAGAAGAAGGCCAAGTTGAACTCGGCAACCACAAACGAGGACGTCGTCTACTGGAAGTGGATCAGCGAGGCCACCATTGGCCTCGTCACCGAGACTGGCGTGCACCACTGGGACGTCTTTGAGTCGAACAAGGCCCCCGTGGAGGTCTTCAAGCGGAATGCCGCGATGAGCGTAAGCTTTCCCTCACATGACATATTTATTTCGTGACATTCGATTTTCGGTCACTTTAAGCTGAAGCTTGGCTTTCTCTCGGCTACCGTGGTCTGAAATGGAGCCCACAATAAACTAACCCCACTGCTTTCCTCTCCCACAGGCCTGCCAGATCATCAACTACCGCATCGACGCCGACAGCAAATGGATGGCCGTCGTCGGCATCTCGCAGCAGCAGGGCCGTGTTGTTGGCTCCATCCAGCTCTACTCCAAGGAGCGTGGTGTCAGCCAGGCCATCGAGGGCCACGCCGCTTCATTCGCCACATACCAGATGGATGGTGCTCCCCAGATCTCCAAGCTGTTCGTCTTCGCTGTCCGCACTGCCTCCGCCGCGAAGCTGCACATTGTCGAGATCGACAAGCCCGATGCCAACCCTGCCTTCCCCAAGAAGGCTGTCGATGTCTACTTCCCGGCTGAGGCCGTCAACGACTTCCCGGTTGCCGTCCAGGTCTCCCAGAAGTACGGCATTATTTACCTGATCACAAAGTACGGTTTCATCCACCTGTACGACATCGAGACGGGCACGTGCATCTTCATGAACCGCATGTCCAGCGAGACCATCTTCGTGTCGTGCATTGACAGCGAGTCGACTGGCGTTGTTGGTATCAACCGCAAAGGTCAGACCCTGTCTGTCAAGGTTGACGAGACGACCATCATCCCCTACCTCCTGCAGAACCCTGCCAACACTGAGTTGGCAATTAAGATTGCCTCCCGGGGCGACCTCCCTGGCGCCGAGCAGTTGTACGGCCGCCAATTCGAGCAGCTCTTCAACGCGGGCAACTACGTCGAGGCTGCGCGCGTCGCTGCCAACTCGCCCCAGGGCTTCCTGCGCACCTCGGAGACCATTGAGAAGTTCAAGCGTCTTCCCCAGCAGCCCGGCCAGATGTCATACATCCTGCAGTACTTTGGTCTGCTTCTTGACAAGGGAGGCCTGAACATGACCGAGACTCTGGAGCTGGCTCAGCCCGTTGTCGCCCAGAAGCGCACCGAACTTCTCGAGAAGTGGGCCAAGGAGGACAAGCTGTTCGCCTCGGAGCAGCTCGGTGATATGGTTCGGCCGCTGGATCTGGCCCTGGCTCTGCGCATCTACCTCAAGGCCAACGTGCCCCACAAGGTCGTCGCCTCTCTGGCCCAGGCTAACCGTTTTAACGAGATCATTCCCTATGCCACGAAGGCCGGCTACACTCCCGACTACATGCAGCTCCTGCAGCATGTTGCTCGTGCCAACCCCGACAAGGCCGTCGAGTTCGCCACCATGCTGGCCAACAACGAGGGTGGCCCCCTGATTGACCTCGAGCGCGCCGTCGACGTCTTCCAGTCGCAGAGCCTGCTGCCGCAGGTCACTGCCTTCCTGATTGACGCCCTGAAAGAGAACCGCCCCGAGCAGGCCCACCTCCAGACCCGTCTGCTGGAGATGAACCTGCTGAACGCTCCCCAGGTCGCCGATGCCATCCTCAGTAACCAGATGTTCACGCACTTTGACAAGGCACACATTGCCAAGCTGTGCGAGCAGGCCGGTCTCTTCCGCTGGGCTCTGGACCTGTACGAGGACCCCGCTGCCGTCAAGCGTGTCGTTATCAACGTCCCCGGCACGGCCGACTTCGACCCGGAGTGGCTCACCACCTTCTTCGGCAAGCTCTCTGTTGAGCAGTCCCTGGACTGCCTTGACGCCATGATGAAGCACAACATCCGCCAGAACCTCCAGTCGGTTGTCCAGATTGCCACCAAGTACTCGGATCTCCTGGGCCCCCAGAACCTGGTCGACCTGTTCGAGAAGTACAAGACCTCTGAGGGTCTGTACTACTACCTGGGCAGCATTGTCAACCTGTCTGAAGACCCCGAGGTGCACTTCAAGTACATTGAGGCCGCCACCAAGATGGGCCAGTTCCAGGAGGTTGAGCGCATCTGCCGTGAGAGCAACCACTACAACGCCGAGAAGGTCAAGAACTTCCTCAAGGAGGCCAAGCTGCAGGACCAGCTTCCGCTGATCATTGTCTGCGACCGCTTCAACCTGGTTCACGACCTGATCCTCTTCCTGTACCAGAACCAGCAGTTCCAGTCGATTGAGGCCTATGTTCAGCGCATCAACCCCTCGCGGACGCCTGCCGTCATCGGCGGTTTGCTCGATGTTGACTGTGACGAGAACATCATCAAGAACCTGCTCGCCTCCGTCCAGCCTGGCCCGATCCCCATCGACCAGCTGGTTTCCGAGGTTGAGTCGCGCAACCGTCTCAAGCTGCTGCTGCCCTTCCTTGAGTCTGCTCTAGCTGCTGGCAACCACGACCAGGCCATCTACAACGCGCTTGCCAAGATCTACATTGACTCCAACAACAACCCGGAGAAGTTCCTCAAGGAGAACGACCAGTACGACACCCTGTCCGTCGGCAAGTACTGCGAGAAGCGCGACCCCAACCTGGCCTACATTGCCTACAGCAAGGGCCAGAACGACCTTGAACTCGTCAACGTCACCAACGAGAACTCCATGTACCGCGCCCAGGCCCGCTACCTGCTTGAGCGTGCCGACCGTGAGCTGTGGGGCTTCGTCCTGAGCGAGAACAACATCCACCGCCGCTCGGTCATCGACCAGGTTATCTCCACGGCCGTTCCCGAGTGCACTGACCCCACCAAGGTGTCGGAGGCGGTTGCCTGCTTCCTCAAGGCCGATCTGCCCGCCGAGCTTATTGAGCTTCTCGAGAAGATTGTTCTGGAGCCGTCCCCCTTCAGCGACAACCAGAGCCTGCAGAATCTGCTGCTGTTTACGGCCACCACGGCCGACAAGGCCCGTGTCATGGACTACATCCACAAGCTGGATGCCTTTGACCCGCAGGAGATCTCGGCAGCCTGTATCAACGTCGGTCTGTATGAGGAGGCCTTTGAGATCTTCAAAAAGATCAACGACAGCGCCAGCGCCGTCAACGTTCTTGTCGAGCACGTTGTTAGCATCGACCGTGCCCAGGCCTACGCCGAGGAGGTCGACACCCCCGAGGTCTGGAGCCGTGTCGCCAAGGCCCAGCTTGACGGTCTGCGTGTCAGCGACTCGATTGACTCGTACATCAAGGCTCAGGACCCCAAAAATTACGAGGAGGTCATTGAGACTGCCACCCATGCCGGCAAGAACGAGGAGCTTGTCAAGTACCTGCTGATGTCCCGCAAGACTCTGCGCGAGCCTGCCATTGACACCGCGCTTGCCTTCTGCTACGCTCGCCTGGACAACCTGCCCGAGCTCGAGGACTTCCTGCGCAGCACAAACGTCGCCAACATTGAGGAGTCTGGTGACAAGGCGTACGCCGAGGGTCTCTTTGAGGCTGCCAAGATCTTCTTCTCGAGCATCTCTAACTGGGCCAAGCTCGCGACGACGCTGGTGCACCTCGGTGACTACCAGGCTGCCGTCGAGGCCGCCCGCAAGGCCAACAACATCAAGGTGTGGCGCGAGGTGCACGAGGCCTGCGTGGAGAAGAAGGAGTTCCGTCTTGCGCTGATCTGCGGTCTGAACCTGATTATCGACGCCGACCAGCTGCAGCAGCTTGTCAAGCAGTACGAGCGTAACGGCTACTTTGACGAGCTGATCAACCTGCTCGAGCAGGGTCTGGGTCTGGAGCGCGCACACATGGCCATGTTCACGGAGCTGGGCATTGCTCTGTCGAGATACACGCCTGACCGCCTGATGGAGCACCTGAAGCTGTTCTGGAGCCGCATGAACCTGCCCAAGATGATCCGTGCCTGCGAGGAGGCCAACCTGTGGCCTGAGCTGATTTTCTGCTACTACCACTACGACGAGTTTGACAACGCCGCTCTGGCAGTCATTGAGCGCCCGGAGAACTCGTGGGAGCACCAGCAGTTCAAGGAGATTGTGGTCAAGGTCGCCAACCTGGAGATCTACTATAAGGCCATCAACTTCTACCTGGAGCAGCACCCGTCTCTGATTACGGACCTGCTGCAGGTGCTGACGCCCCGCATTGACGTCAACCGTGTTGTCCGGATGTTCCAGAAGTCGGACAACCTGCCGCTGATCAAGCCGTTCCTGCTCAACGTGCAGTCGCAGAACAAGCGGGCCGTCAACGACGCGATCAACGACCTGCTAATTGAGGAGGAGGACTATAAGACACTCCGCGACTCGGTCGAGAACTACGACAACTACGACCCTGTCGACCTGGCGTCGCGTCTTGAAAAGCACGACTTGGTCTTCTTCCGCCAGATTGCCGCGAACATCTACCGCAAGAACAAGCGGTGGGAGAAGTCGATTGCGCTCTCGAAGCAGGACAAGCTGTGGAAGGACGCTGTTGAGACGGCCGCCATCTCTGGCAAGAGCGAGGTCGTCGAGGAGCTGCTCCGCTACTTTGTGGACACGGGCAACCGCGAGTGCTACGTGGGCATGCTGTACGCGTGCCACGAGCTGATCCGCCCCGACGTCGTGCTGGAGCTGTCGTGGCGCCACGGCCTGACAGACTTCACGATGCCGTACCTGATCAACCTGCTGGCACAGCAGACCAAGGAGCTGGCGGTGCTCAAGGCGGACAACGAGGAGCGCAAGGCCAAGGAGAAGGAGCAGGAGAAGGTGGAGGACAACACGCCGATCCTGGGAGGCAACCGTCTTATGATCACGGCCGGGCCTACGGGCGCTGGTGGCAGTGTCGGCCGTGCGTCGCCGGCACCATTTGCAGGTGCTAACGGCTTTGCGCCGCAGCCCACCGGATTCGGGTTCTAGAGGCAGACTTCGGCTAGCCCCATGTTAACACCAATAATGACACCCCCCATGACGACGACCACCACCGCTACTACTCCCACTTCCACTCCCATCATCACGCCCACCCCTCATCCTGCCTCTTATATCCAGCCGTGCGGCGGTGCTGCTGCACCACCGATATGGCACGTTTCATATCAGTATGTGGCAGCTCTGTCGGCCATGCATAAACCGCAGCCGCAACCGCAACCACAACCAGTTGCTGCCAGCACCAACTGGTGGTGATGGTTGGCTGGAGAAGAAGAAGAAGAAGAAAAGGACGAAAAGAACGGTTTGTATAATTTCGAAGAACGAGGGGTGTTTCTGTGCTGCTTTTTTTTGTTTGCTTTTTTCTGTCTTTTTTGCGTTTTGATTTTATCTGTTTTCCTTATTTCTTCTCATTCTATGTGACTATTTTACCCAACGGCGTGAGGTGGTGGAAATGTTTCTGTCTCGATCATCCCAAATAAAACACGCGACCTCAAAACTTCTACCCTTTCTTTTCTGTTTTCTGCGTTTCGGTTTTCATGTACCATAGCTAAGTTCAGAATTTTAATCATACTTCATAAAGAACTGTGCCAGATGTGATGTTCGTGCTCGTATGTCGTAGATGTAAAGGTTCCACAGATATGGTGTGATGCTTCCACTCCGACGGACCTTCTTCTCGATGCTGCGCCGCAATTGGCTTAGTACTGGTAGCTGCATGTGAAGCTGCCAGTGTAATTACCCCTTCGCCGAATTAGCCTCCTGCTCTCCCTACAGGTCTCCACCCAATAACGCCTTTCCAGCGCGCCGTTGATAGGACCAGTTAATAGGCCCAGACCTTGGGCTTCTTGGCGGCAGATGACGAAACGGGCAACAGGGCGGCCGGAAACAGTTCAACAGTTCCAGGGGCACTCTCAAGGTCGTATCTCCTGCCAAAGGAGCCAACAAGCCAACGTCGCGACTCGTGTCAGCCAACTGAGCCGTCGTTCTTTCCTTCCCGAGCCTCCCTTTGACAGCCAACACTCTTTCCTTTCAACTCTCTTTTCAGTGCTTCCCAATCGGGTGCTCAATAGCTCTCGAAAAGTGTATCTCAAAAACGACAACAGACGACAGAGTCAATAGACGATAGAACGACACAACACACAGACACCTCCTTGCGACACTACACCCAATCCGCCCGCAGGCAACCAAAGAGGCTGGCCTCTTTTTCTTTCGTTGGACTTTGAATTTGACAGTTGAATCTGCTTTCCGTCAATCGTTTCCAATTGCCCTGCTCTCCCTGTCCTTCTCCCTTGATTTGTGCTGTCATTTTCTTCTGCTTCTGGAAGACAGCAAGGTGTCTCTTTGCAGGCCAGGTACTCTCTCTGCCCTTCTCCTTTGACCTCGACCAGAGTGAGACATCGCCAGGCAAGCGAACCAAGCCATGTCTTGTCTGACACGGTGACACGAAACGACAGCCGACGAACTCCACGCCTTCGAACCTCAAGCCCTCCAGCCCTTGATATCAGGGCCTCAACGTTCACGACATTCACGACACTGCTCCTCCTCCCTCACGAACACTCCTGAACTCCCCAACATGGCTGCACGACCGCTCTCCCCGCCGCCGCCGGCCGACGCCTCGTCGTTGACACCGCCCTTTTTCGCCGACGATGACGAAGATACCAACACAAACGGCCACAGCCGCCGCATGTCGCACGAGTCTCAGTCGTCCGTCTCCACAACCAGCCTCATCCTCGAGCGCATTAACGAGCGCGCCGATATTGAGTCGTCAACGGCCAATGCGTCCGGGTCCTCACGCAAAGGCAGCCCATCGGGACGAGATGTCGTAAACAACGGCGACCTCGGCAGCGCCCGTCGCGACCGGCTGTCCGACTTTGACGATGACGACCCGCTCAAGGACGAGAACAGTGCCGACTATGATCTCGAGACGGGACCCTTTCTAGGTGCCAGTGGGAGTAACAATACTGCAAACTCAAACCGTCGAGATGGCCCTGAGGATACGGACAATCCCTCCCCCTACTCCAAGAATGGCCGCTACACCAAGATGGACCCGAAACTGCGCCGCTGGGTCCTCATCTTTACGGCCGTCGTCGGTCTCGCATGGCTCGGCGGACTCGTCATCTATGTGTCGCACCACTCCTACCTGCACGGCTCGTCCTTTGAACACGACCCCCTGGCCACAACTTCGCACGGCAACTTGAAGAAGATTACGCGCAGCCAGCTGGCCGAGGGCTACTTTGCGCCCAAACGCGCCAGCATCCAGTGGGTGGGTGGGCCCAATGGCGAGGACGGTCTGCTGCTCGAGACGAGCCGCGACGTGCCCGGTAAAGTGTTTCTGGCCGCCGAGGATGTGCGCAGCTTGCCCGCTGGCGCAGCCGACCATACCAACAGCCGCACACTCATCAAGGACGCCGCGTTTGATTACGGCTCCACGCGCTACGTCATCAGCACCACATCTCCCAGCGTCAACATGGCCAAGGTGCTGCTCGGCGTCAACACAAAATCCAACTGGCGGCACTCCAAGACGGCGTCCTATTTTGTTTTGGACGTGGCCTCACAGTCCGTCGAGCCGCTCATTCCCAATGAACCCGATGCGCGCATCCAGCTGGCCCAGTGGAGCCCGACGAGCGATGCCATCTCGTTTACACGCGACAACAACCTGTACCTGCGCCCTGTACCCGCCGACGCCTCTCAGCTCGCCGCCAGCCCCGTAAAGCAGATCACAACCGACGGCGGCGCCGAGCTGTTTTATGGTGTGCCCGACTGGGTCTACGAGGAAGAGGTGCTTTCCGGTGCCAGCGCCACCTGGTGGTCGCCCGACGGCCACTACCTGGCGTTCTTGCGCACCAACGAGACCGGCGTCCCCGAGTACCCCGTCCAGTACTTTATCGAGCGGCCCAGCCTGACCGACCCGGCTCCAGGCGAGGAGAACTACCCCGAGGTCCGCCAGATCAAGTACCCCAAGGCCGGTGCCCACAACCCCGTGGTCAACCTGCAGTTTTACGACGTGACCAAGGGTGACGTCTTTACGGTGCCCGTCTCAGGCGACTTTGCCGACGACAACCGCCTCATTACCACGGTCCTGTGGGCCGGCTCGCAAAAGGTGCTCGTCAAGGAGACCAACCGTATCAGCGACGTGATGCGCGTTGTTGTGGTTGATGTGGGCGCACGCAGTGGCCAAGCTGTCCGCACAGTCGATGTCGGAAAGATTGACGGTGGCTGGTTCGAAATCTCGACCACGACACGCTATGTCCCTGCCGACCCGGCGCGTCAGCGTCCCGACGATGGCTACATTGACACTATCGTCTACAACAATGGCGACCACCTGGCGTACTTTACGCCGCCCGAGAACCCCAATCCCATCATGCTCACCCAGGGCCCTGACTGGGAGGTTATCGACGCGCCGTCGGGTGTCGACTTGGAGCGCAATGTGGTGTACTTTATTGCCACAAAGGAGGGTTCTACACAGCGGCACGTCTACAGTGTCAACCTACACGACGGCAGCGGCCTGACGGCCATTTCCAACACGACCTCCGAAGGGTTCTATGCCGCATCCTTTTCTACAGGCGCCGGCTACGTGTTGCTCGAGTACCGCGGACCAGGCATCCCCTGGCAAAAGGTGATTACCACGCCTGCCGCGTCATCGGGTGCAAACCCCATCCCGGCCTTTGCGCACACGCTCGAAGACAATGCCGAACTCGCCGACCGCGCCCGCAAACACGCTCTGCCGCTGCGCATTTACGGTACGCTCGAAGTGCCCGGCTACGAGGCCGGCGACCCGCCTGTCCAGCTCAACTACGTCGAGCGCCGCCCGCCGCACTTTAACCCCAACAAGAAATACCCGGTCCTCTTCCAGCAGTACAGCGGTCCCGGCTCCCAAGAGGTCAAGCACGATTTCCGCGTCGATTTCCAGAGCTATGTGGCCGCCAGTCTGGGCTACATTGTCGTCACCGTCGACCCCCGCGGCACGGGCTACACGGGACGCAAGAACCGTGTTCTGGTCCGAGGCAGACTGGGCGTCGTCGAGTCCCACGACCACATCAAGGCCGCCGAGCACTGGGCCGCCCTGGCCTATGTCGACGCCAAACGCCTTGCCATCTGGGGCTGGTCCTACGGCGGCTTCACCACCCTCAAAACTTTGGAGCAGGACGCGGGTCGCACCTTCTCGTACGGCATGGCCGTCGCGCCCGTCACCGACTGGCGCTTCTACGACTCCATCTATACCGAACGCTACATGGACACCCCGCAAAACAATGCCGCCGGCTACGATGCCAGCGCCGTCCAGAACGCCACGGCGCTCGCCCAGAACAAGCGCTTTCTCATCATGCACGGCGTCGCCGACGACAATGTGCACTTTCAAAACTCGCTGGCTTTGTTGGACCGTCTGGATCTGGCGGGTATCAGCAACTACGACGTCCACGTCTTCCCGGATAGCGACCACTCCATCTACTTTCACAACGGCAACCAGATTGTCTATGACAGTAAGTACCCCGTCGCCGCGGAATTATATTGACGTTCACTAACGCGGTACTTAGAACTCGAAAACTGGCTCATCAATGCCTTCAATGGTGAGTGGCTCAAGGTCAACAATGCACAGCCCATTGAGAACTTGAAGAAGGAGAAGGAGAAGCGGCAGGTGGTCGGCAAGCCGGTGATGTAGACAAGCCAGTAGATATATGGAGTGTATTTTGTAAACAGGCGTTAGGCATGGCAAGGCGTTCATTTTGTTTTTCTTATATCTTTCTTGTTGGTTTTATAGCTTTGGTTAATTTTGATACATCTTCTCATTTTAATGACTGTTTTGGATATGCAATACTTTTCCGATTTTAGGTGTTTTTTATATTGTTTTATTTGATTCATAAAACAAATTTGTGAACATACTTAATACAGACATAAAATGATGCAGAATATGTCATAATCGAAAGCGTTTCTCTTTTAAGCAGGTAACTTAAGAGAGAGTAAGATTTTAGCACATCGTCAACTTCTCCTTTCTTTTTCTCCCCGCCTCATATCTTGACTGAGTCCTCTTCAATATCATCTTTTGCCATCTAGCATCGTATGAAGACTAAATTTTCAACGGCGGTCAACATTCTTGTACGGCGTTCAAAAGGAGCCTTTAATTTGTCAAGAGCAATCATCTGTCTTTTTCATTGCTTCGTTTTATTCTCTTTCAGTCACTTTATGCTTAATTCTCACGTCTCCTGCAAGCGGCCGACATTTTTTCCTCTTCAACGTCTTTTTGTCGGGTTTTATGTCGGGATTTCAGTTCGTGCCACCCTAGGGACGCCGTACTCTGTAAACACACGAGAAGTGTGCCACTCAAAGGCCACTCGCTCAAGGGACCACATCAAGACCCCAGATGGAAGAAACTCGGGCGGAGAGCTGCCGAGTTATTCTTGTCACTGTCACTGTGTCGTTCCCCCTCATCTGCGCATCTGGCTGTCACTCTCACGGTCGCGGGAGGGGGAAGGGCCTGCGCTAGTCCATATTCGGCAGTACCTGGAGAGAGGGGCTTCAGTGGCCCACCCAATTACGTAGTGCGGAGCCTGGGGGCTGTCAGAGGGAGAGGTTGGAGTTTCTGTGGAGACGGCCGCCCAGCCTGCTGTCTTCTCTCTCCAGAAGGCAAGAGAGGCTCAGACACGGACGGCGTTCAGTGGTCGCAGCTGCTCGTCCTTTTTGTTTCAAAGAAGGAAGCTGCGGCCCTTTGTGCAGGACAATGCAGGAAAACACGGGGTAAATCTGCTCTTTCCTTGCAACCAGGAAGAACCAAGAGCTTGCTCTTTCCCATGCTAGCTCGTTAGTGCTGTGTGAGCTCACACACCGCAGGTGGCAGGCGCAACGTGAGCAGAGCGAACGTACCTGCCTTTCCACCCAGACTCTTGCTCAATTCCTCCTTCCTCTTTTGAGATTTAAGGCGGCCCCTTCCCCAACACGGTATTCCTCACATTCCTCTTTCTATTACTCCGTGCATCGCTTTGTTTTTATTCCTTCACACAACCCACCTCCTTTCATTCATCTTCTCCATCTTTCTCTCGTTACGTCTGCACTCGATCCCCGAAATCGTGTGCTGCCTTCTCCCATTTTCCTCTCCTCATTCGTTTCTCTACTCGAGCTTGTCGAAGCCCGCATTTAGCCGGACCCGCCGACCGAGCTTACAAGACCCGGTTTCGCAGCTGAGAGCTTCACCGTATTTATCGACTTAACGAGCTCCAGAGCATTTACAGCTGCTCTCGTCGCAGTTCCTCGACTCGTCAATTCCCAAGCAAACACAACACAACAAACAACCCCCCACACAATACAACCATGGGCGGCGGCGAAAGAGCTCCGCACGTGTGCGGCCACCACAGCTACCCGCAGCTGGCCCACCGGCCTGTTGGCCAGAAGATCTCCAAGATCTACCGCGAGCGCATCGGCCAGTTCTACTCTAAGGGACAATGGGACAAGGTCAACCTGTTATCGTATGTTTTCTGAACTTAGTGGGGGCTGGATTTTGGTGTCAGTTAAGGTGCTAACCAATGCAGCATGATGGATGACGGTGTTGCGGCCGGCAAGCCTCACGTCAAGCTCTGGAAGTGGTCTGTTCCGGGCCTCGACCGCCCTACCTTTGCCGAGGCCGTCAAGCAGGACTTTGTCGAAGCCTCGGTCGGCGACTCGTTCGGCCCCTCGTGGTCCACCCACTGGTTCCGCGTCCAGATCACAGTGCCTGAGGAGCTTCAGAAAAAGGAACTGCTCGAGTTCCACTGGGACGGCAACAACGAGGGCCTCATCTGGTCCGAGAAGGGCGAGCCCCTGCAGGGCCTGACAGGCGGTGGAGAGCGCATTGAGTGGAAGATTCCGGAGGACTACCGCGATGGCAAGCCGCACACTATCTACGTCGAGATGGCCTGCAACGGCATGTTTGGCAACGGCAGCAACGGCGACAGCATCCAGCCCCCGGACCCGAATCGTTACTTCCAGCTCAGCAAGGCCGACATTGTGGCCGTCAACTACCCGGCCCGCCAGCTCTGGATTGACATCTGGATCATTGGCGACGCCGCCCGCGAGTTCCCTGAGGACTCATGGGAGCAGCACAAGGCCCTTGACGTGGCCACCCGCATGATCGACACCTTTGAGCGTGGCAGCCAGGAGTCCATCCTGCGTGCCCGCAAGATTGCCGAGGAGTACATTGGCCCCAAGGTTGACGACTCGTCTGTTTTCGAGACCAAGCCCGGCAAGGAGCCCATTGTCTTTGGCATTGGCCACTGCCACATTGACACCTGTTGGCTGTGGCCCTGGGCCGAGACCAAGCGCAAGGTTGCCCGCTCGTGGACTAACCAGTGCAACCTGATGGAAGAGTTCCCCGAGCTCAACTTTGCCTGCTCGCAGGCCCAGCAGTACAAGTGGCTCAAGCAATTCTATCCCTCTGTCTTTGAGCGCGTCAGCGCCAAGATCAAGAGCGGCCAGTTCCACCCCATTGGTGGCAGCTGGGTCGAGCACGACACCAACATGCCCAGCGGCGAGGCCCTCGTCCGCCAGTTCGTCTACGGCCAGCGCTTCTTCGAGGGCCACTTTGGCGAGCGCTGCCAGACCTTCTGGCTGCCAGACACCTTTGGCTACTCCAGCCAGCTGCCCCAGCTGTGCCGTCTGTCCGGCATGGACCGCTTCCTGACCCAGAAGCTGAGCTGGAACAACATCAACAAGTTCCCGCACACCACCTTCAACTGGATTGCCCTGGACGGCAGCCAGGTTCTCTGCCACATGCCTCCCTCCGAGACGTACACGGCCGAGGCCCACTTTGGTGATGTCCGCCGCAGCATCAGCCAGCACAAGTCCATGGACCAGGACCACACGTCTCTGCTCGTCTTCGGCAAGGGTGACGGTGGTGGTGGTCCGACTTGGCAGCACGTAGAGAAGCTGCGCCGCTGCCGTGGTATGGCTGACACCACGGGCCTGCTGCCCCGTGTCCACCTGGGCAAGTCCGTCGACGACTTCTTTGACCATCTCCAGGCCAATGCCGATAAGCTCGTGACTTGGTACGGCGAGCTGTACTTTGAGCTGCACCGTGGCACGTACACCACGCAGGCCAATAACAAGCGCAACAACCGCCGCGCCGAGTTCATCCTGCGCGACATTGAGTACCTGGCGACTCTGGCCTCGCTCAAAGCCGACTCCGACTACCGCTACCCCAAGGCAGACATTGACGACATGTGGGAGGCCACGCTGCTCTGCCAGTTCCACGACTGTCTCCCCGGCAGTTCAATCGAGATGTGCTACGACGACTCGGATGAGCTCTACGCCAAGCTGTTTGACACTGCCGACCGCGTCCTCAAGGATATCTACGATGTGCTGGGCTTCACGCCTGTCGAGTTCGGTGCGGCTCGCCAGGGCCCTACTGCGGTCGTCAACACGCTGCCCTGGCCGCGCAAGGAGCTTGTCGAGATTTCGGAGACGGAATGCGCCATTGCTGACGGCGCTGGCTCGCTGATTATGCTCAACCCTCTCTCCGCGTACGTTGCGCCGAACAAACCGGCTGTTACTATTAGTGAGGTGACCAAGGGCGTGTTCGTGATGCAGAACGCCGACCTGCGCGTTACCATCCAGAACGGTGTCATTACATCGCTGTACGATAACGTCAACAAGCGCGAGGTGATCCAGCCCGGTGAGAAGGCCAACCAGTTTGTCATCTTTGACGACAAGCCACTGTACTGGCAGGCGTGGGATGTGGAGGTTTACCACCTGGACACCCGCAAGGAGCTAGAGACGACGGCGGTGTACATTGGCGAGCAAAAGGCGCACCGCGTCAGCGTGATCACGGAGACGCGCATCAGCGACAAGAGCAGCATCCGCACGACCATTAGCCTGGCTGCCACGCTGCCCGGCGAGACGTCGGTTGTCGATGTGACGAGCGATGTGGAGTGGCACGAGACCATGCAGTTCCTCAAGGTCGAGTTCCCCGTAACGGTGCGCAACACGGAGGCCACGTACGAGACGCAGTTTGGTCTGGTGCGCCGCCCGACGCACTACAACACCAGCTGGGACATGGCCAAGTTCGAGGTGTGCTGCCACAAGTTTGCCGATCTGTCTGAGAACGGCTACGGCGTGTCGATTCTGAATGATAACAAGTACGGTTTCGCCACCGTGGGCAACCTCATGCGCCTGTCGCTGCTGCGGTCGCCCAAGGCGCCCGACGCACACGCCGATATGGGCCACCACCAGATCCGCTGGGCGATCATGCCTCACAAGGGCTCGCTGGGCGCGGCGACGATCCGTAAGGGTTACGAGTTCAACAACCCGCTCAAGTCGGTGGTTACCGCGCCAAAGCTGCTCGGCCCTGCCGGCACCACGCAGAGAACCAACCCCGTGCAGCTGGTGGGCGACACGTCGCTTGTTCTCGACACGGTCAAGCGTGCCGAGGATGATGAGGATGTGCGTAAGGAGACGGCCAAGGACGCGGATGGCCCGCACCTGCCGACTCCTCGCAAGAGCCGCAGCGTGGTTCTGCGTGTCTACGAGAGTCTGGGTGGCCAGTCTCGCGGCTCGGTGGTTGTGAACCAGACGGCATGGCCCGTCAAGGCGGTCTACAAGACCAACCTGCTCGAGGACGACCAGGAGACGATTGTTACTCGCATGGTCCAGGACCAGAACGGCGGTGAGATGTCTGTGTTTGACATTGAGCTGCGGCCGTTTGAAGTGGCTACCTTCCGGGTGGAGCTGAAGTAGGGGGCTGTGGAAAGCGGGAATTGGACGACGACGACGTGACGATGACGAATGACGGATGAGGAACGACGAATGGGACAAGAGAATGAGGATTCATGGGGGTTAACGAAGCAGACTGAAAGACGTCTTTATTTCTTTTCTTTTGGTCGTAGCATTACATATTTGCGGCTTACTTTTCGTTTTGTTATACTGGTCTTTTTGGACTGTTTTGACTTATATCTTTTGGGTTGCTTCACGACCCTCAAATTGGAATGAAGCATTCATTGGCACGCAATATCAAGTTGTGGTACAAGGATGAAAAGTGGATAAAAGACAAAAATGTAATGCTCATTAAAACTCGCTCATAACAATACTACGGCAATACGTGCCGTCTGATAAAAAGACAAAATCTGTGTGTCAAAGTGATATCCTGGCAAACACAAGGCCAATCCAATGTACAACCACCGTATCGTACAGCCAATTTCCTACTCTTTTCCAACTCTTTTCCAACTCTTGCTCTCTGCTCTCCGCTGTCTACTCCAGCTGGTCCAGTGTGTCCTCAACGAGGTGGATCAGCTCGTCAATATCCGGCCGCTCAGCTGGCTCGACACGCAAGCACCGGCGCACAACCTCACGCACAGGTTCGCTGATCGTTGTTTCCTCGGCCGCTGCAGCCGCCGCACCAGCAGCTGTACCACTAGCACTCATTCCTGTGCCCGTCCGCTTCGGCGGCTTGGCCTTACCACCGGGACCTTCGTCGGGGAACCGCCAGTCACCGCTCAGGACACAAATCGCCAGCGAACCACCTGTCTCGTCGGACCGCATCTCAAAGGGCGATTTGCCCACGAGACAGGCGAAGAGGGTAGCGCCCATGGACCAAATGTCGACCTTGGTGTCAATGATGCCGCCCGTCTTAACGTCAAACAGTTCAGGGGCGCGGTAGGGCATGGTGGAGTGTTCGGCGGCGACGTCCTGGGTGGCAATGGCGAGGGAGCGTGAGGTAATGGCCAGGGGGCTGTCGGCGATGGAGCCGAGGTCCATGAGGATGGGGGTTGTGCCGTCGTCGGCGATCATAATGTTGCCTGGATGCGTAGCAACGAGGTTAGTCAACGAAGGGCACATTCAAATTAGAGTACTGGGCTGCGACCTACCAGGCTTAATATCACGATGGGCGTAGCTCCGACCAGCGCCGCTGCCGACACGCGCTCCGGGCTCTTCTTCGCCCATAAGCGGGCGCTGCTGCTCAGCCTCGAACTCGTCGTCGGCGCCTGCTGTACGGCCGTCGCCGCCGTTGCGGGCGGCAGAGCCAGCACCGGAGCCGCCAGCACCAGAACTGCTGGCCCCACCCTGTGGCACCGTCATGTGCTCGTCGTTTGTGCTGCCGCCGCCGGCCGCTGTGGCCGCACTGCCCCGGTACTTGTGCATCTCCCGCAGCGCACGGCAAATGCCCAGAAACAACTGCATCAGCTGCTTCTCGGGGAACTGTGTGTGGTTCACCAGGTTTGCATTGATCAGGTCCTGCAGGTTGCCCCGGCGGTAGTACGGCAGCACAATGTACACCGTCTTGGCCGGTCCGCCACCGCTGTCGCCAATGTTGCCGCCGCCGCCGCCGCCGCGTTCAGTGGCGACGCTGTAGTCGATTGAGTGAATGATTCCTTCCGACCGCGCAAATAGCCGGTACGCCTCGACCTCGCGCATGGCTTGAGCGACCGACTCGGCGCCAAACGGACACCGAATCTTTTTCAGGGCAAACAGCTCGGCCGTCGCGTTGTCCTGGACGAGGTAGACATAGGAAAATCCGCCCTCGCCGAGCAGGCGCAAGATCTTGAAGCTGCGGCCGTTGACCTTGAGGGTCGGGGTGCTGGGGAAACAGCTGAGGCAGCTGCCCATGGAGTAGACGAGGTCGAGTATCGTGCTGGCCATCGTGGGTGTGGAGGTGGAGGTACTTTCGTAGAGAGGAGGTTGGAGGTAGGAATGGAGAGTTCGGATGTCGATGCGATGCGATGTCGATTCGATGGGCGATGTTCGAAGCTAATGATGTTCTTCGTCTCGTCCTCAATGTTGATTCTGTAAACTGTGTCGAAACTGTGTTCTTTTGATTTGGAGATTTCAACTCTTCCTTCACGGCAACACGTCAGCTTCAACTTTTTTTGTCGTTGCGCTCGCTCCCTCAGCCACGATTTAGGAGCTGCCACAAGGTCCGCAGCACCAGTGCGATCACCCCCTGGTAGGGAAAGCTGCCTCGTTGTTTTAGCGTAACGGGCCACACCCCAAAACTGCCCAATCGCCCCATACCTTTCTTAAGTCTTGTCTCGCCAGACTGACTAATCGTTGATCATCACCTGATTCGGCACGTGGGATAACTACGAGCTGCAATAAGCTATCGGCAACGCGCTGAACGCGACGAAACTCCACTGAAGCTCAGCCAGCCTGCCAACTTCAGCCAGAGCTTCTTTTCATGATCCTCTCCAAAAGTTCAGCCTCTTATCGACTACTATCGACTACCTCTATCTATGAGTTGCCTCCAATATCGTAGGTCGATACCAACTAGCGGAGAACGATCTGCTGCCATTTGAGTTCCTTTCTTGCTTTAACCGACGTATCCGTCACATCTGTTGCGCCACGACAGCCACGATGCCTCAAGCAGCACTCTAGACGCTTGAACGAGCTCCCATTTCAATATGTGAAGCTGTCGTCGGTCTCTGGCAAGCAATTGAGTCGAGAACAGTAACCCTCGACTCGATAGGTATTGTGGCTTGCATTCCTGGCCTCAAGCCACGTTGTCGCAGTCCGTCTTCGTCCTTTCCCTCGACCACTGTGGGACAACCCTACCAGGCACGGCAATCCTCCTGATAGACTGACGATCCTCTTCCCTCCCTTTCTCCCATCACACTCTCGTCCATCCCTCCAACATCCAGACCTCCCTCGTCGTAGATCGTAGAAGCTTGAAAGCTATGGCATGTCGCCAGTTCAGCCTTTATTGTCTTGGCATTTTCGAGAATGAGATATGGGGTACGAATTGAGCTCGAACGAGCAGCCAGGTTTCAAGCCTCACTCATACTCCGTATTCATGATATGGTCAGTGAGATGTTGCCATATTCATCATCCAATAAAAAGCCCATCTCTTGAGGTGCTATTATCAACCTTTTGAACGCCCGAGACCTTGTATTCGTGTCTCTGCATTAGTAGCTGCAGACGGGCTTTAAGGGTGTCTACCTTGTTCCGTCGGTGTGTCCGTTTTCATATAAATAGTATCAAGACTCAAGTCCGTCAGCACAACTCCCATTGGCTGTGAGGCTACTTTCAGTTGTTCGCTTGTTGCAACCGTTCCTGGATTGCCTCGTGGAAGTGTAAACTCCTCTATGCTTGACATTTCTCTTTTCTTTTGTCTTCCCTCTCTCCCCTTTTCCCTACTTTTTGAACCCTGTTGCAACGGTTCCTGTCTAGTGCTGCAAACACCAAATGAAGGGGAAGGGTTCAATTGCAAATCAAAAGCACTTTACTAACCGCGAAAGTGTATTCCATTCTGCATGTGAAAATTAATTTCTCCCGAGCGAGCTACAACCTCCCCCTCTTTCTCCTTTTTTTTCTTCAACTCCAGAACTCCCGCCCCCAGCACATGCAAAGAATGGTGCTTTTTTGTTCTCGCCTTCTCTTCCGTTGAAAACGTATTCGCCTTCTTTTGCAGACCGACAAGAAACAATCAGAAAATTGGAGCCTGTTCCCACAATAAAGACGTCGCCAGCTCGATTTCTCTTCCCCCCTTTTCATCATCTTGTTCGCCTCGACGCTAACAGCAGGTTTTTTTCATGTAAATCATGTCGCATCAGCACATCTACGACATACCTGCACAAAAACCTGGAAGGTTCCGAGTGCGAGACAAAGGGGACAGAGGAGAGCAGGAAGGCATAAACCCGCCATCTTTTCAAACGTAGGCACGCCAATAGAGTGAGCAAAGCGTGGCCCGTTGTCTTTTTCAAGAGCTTTTAATATTTTAATGCAACGCTGCATCGTTCCATAACCATTTACGAAAGAGGATATATGGAGGGACGCCTAAGCTTAAATCGCAAACCTATGCTCCATTGAGAAGGCGTCGGCGTGGAAAGCGGGAAGTAAGCTGCACCCCGAGCTTTTGGGGTGCCGAGAGCACTTACATCCGCTCACATCCTTTTCTATTTTCAGTAGGTGACTTTTGATGATGGTGTGCTGATGTTGAAGCACTGCCGTTTGGAGGCGCCTCTGTCCACTGCCAATCCGTATCTTGGACGTTTTCGTCAATGTGGTGTGTCTGAGGTGTTAGGGCGTCGTTACTTATGTCTTGACCTCGTTAAACGGGAAGAAACTTCAAAGCCGCCAAAGACATTCGTACCGTCTTTTCTTCTTTGTCCTTTGTCATCAAAACTCGTACAATCGTACAGTATTTTGTCAGGACCAGTTGCAAAAGGCCACCAAAAAGACTCTGAGCAAAAAGAACGAAATCATCTCGCACTCATCATATTTTTCTAGAAACACACCCCCATCACCAATTTTGTCCACGTACCCTGGGCGATGATCGTCACAAAACGCTATGGGTCCCTAGGGCGCAGCAAAGCAACCACATTTGAGAATGATTGTCGAGATTGTACACCGGCCGCCCGGGATTCGTTGAGCAATGACGGAAGTACATGAAAATTGGGCGTGCGTGTTGCATTGTATTTGCACTTGCACCGGAGCCGAGTGCCCTAGCACCAGTTGTAGAAATAGAGCGAGAATAAATTGACATGTGTTGAGTGAGGAGGACACTCCGGGGCAATTTCTTGGTAATTATGAGCACGTTCGCACCCAAAATGTATTACACAACGAATACTCCATACTCCATACTTCCGTACTCGGGATACTGAGAAAGAGAAAAGAGGAGAACAAAAGAAGAAGAAGAAAAAGAGGGAGAAATAAGGTGCAGGAGCGAGAGAAAACGGTCCAGACCTCCACATCGACAACAGGTCTTGGCAGGCCGCGACATCACCTCCTTCACCACATGTTGATCTCCCACTTCTCTTTTTCTGTCTTTCGACATAAAACATACACACCGAAAACATCTCGGGTTCAAGTCGAATGCCCTCGTCTTTACGAAAATCATTCCAGAAAAGGGACATCTCGACAACCAACACTGTCAACACCGTCAACACCTTCGATACCTGTCGTTCCACGTTTCTTTCTCTCGGGGCACAGGGCATTAGCGGCATCGACGACAAACAACGAGAAATACGAGGCGAAAATTCTTATTCCAGGACGCCTTACTCCGGAAACTTCCTCTGAGCACATCTCCTCACGACATACGACGGCACAGCCCCGCGCACCGGCTGTAAATGCCCAACGCCGTCCCGATGTCATGACCAGGAGGGACGGTTCTGCGTATGTTTGTGCGCAGTCACGGTGCAGCACAATTCATCTAGAAAGGATTTCCAACATCACGACACGTCGAGCGAACAGACAACAAAGTAGAGGAGCTAGAGGGTACACCATCTACAGCCGAAGGCCACCGGCCGGCAAGAAGGGTGGACGATCCCACCAAGGTCGTTGAATAACGCACACGACCACCGGGCATCATATTACGCCGGTATCTCTATTCTCTGTATCACCTCCAACACCTACCATTATTATCTACCATCTCTTACACGACGTCACGATGCCTATTTACAAATACCCACCACGAAAGATGCTCTATCTTTTCCGAAAGCATCGTCCACGAGCCTTTTGCACCATTCTCATTTCGACCATCCTTGTACTCGTCTTCATCAGCCACCTGATCATCAATCTCGCCCGGCTGGCCCTGACCCCATCCATACCGAGCATCCACGTTACCACCACCAGCTTTCTTGATGGCAGTCGAGCAGGAGGCAGCCCTGTAGGACCATCACACTATGGCCGACGACGGCCACCACCAAAGGGCGGCGTCCCACCATCCAAGGACATGCTCCGGTACTGGAAGCAACTCCTCCAGGCCATGATGGACCACGGCCCGAAAACCATGCAGCAAGTCACCATCTGGGAGAGCGTGTCCGACGACGACATCCAGCCAAACCCCCAGCTCGATGGCTACCGCGAGCGTGTCGACAAGATCCACCTGTCCGACGACCTGAAAGATGCCATCAAAATGGGCCATGCCGAATTTGTGCGAGCGGCACGGAGTCTAGGGCAGCAGCTGCCGTATGCGAGCAAGACGTTTAGCAGTCGGCTCGAGGACGCGGAAGCAGAAGCGCAAGCAGCGGCGGCGAAGGAAGAGCAGCGGAAATTCGGCGGCCGGGATAACGCACAGGAAGTCTTGGGTGGCAAGGCACAAACCACAGGCTTCCTGACAGTAACAAAGGCGAATAACGCAAAGGCAAAGGCGACAAAAGCGGCAGTAGCAGCAGACCAGCAAGCTGCTACACCTGTCACTCCTGCCAAGGCTGCCGCGCCCACCCGCGGTATCGTCATGACGGCCGGCGGACAATACGTCGGCATTGCCGTCACCTCCATCCTTATGCTACGCCGCAGCGGCTCCCAGCTGCCCGTCCAGCTGTTCTTGGACAGCGACAGCGACTACGATGCCACGCTCTGTGAAAGTGTGCTTCCCGCCCTCGGCACCGAATGCCACATCATGCAGCGCTTCTGGGAGACGACGCCCTGGATGCCGCCACTCGCCAGGTTCCAGTTCAAGGTGTTTTCCATCTTGTTGTCGTCCTTTCAGGAAGTGCTCTTCTTCGACGCCGACTGCTGGCCCATCCACAACCCCGACGGCCTGTTTGAGGCAGCTCCCTTTACCACCCACGGCCTCGTTACCTGGCCCGACTTTTGGCTGTCGACAACGTCCCCTGTCCTCTACGACATCTTGGACATTGCTCCACCACGCCTCACCGAGCGTCGCAGCTCCGAATCTGGAGTGCTACTGTACGACAAGGCCCGCCATGGCACAAGCCTCATCATGGCCGCCTACTACAACTTTTACGGCCCTAGCCACTACTATCCGCTATTGTCACAAGGAGCTATTGGCCAAGGCGACAAGGAGACATTCTTGCACGGCGCCATGGTCATGGGCAACCCATTTTACGCCGTGCACACCCGTATCGGCATCCTGGGCCGGTGGATCAATGGGACCTATATTGGCGCCGCCATGCGGCAGGCCGACCCCGTCGAAGACTACCGGCTCGTGGCTGAGGACGAGCGGGGCGGCACCTTTCCTTCCAGAGACGACTCGGCCAAGTTTGAGAAACGCTCCGACAAGATGCAGCATTTGAATGCCCTGCAGGAACGTGACGGCGAGTCTGGTGTGCATGCCCGCTGGATGTTTGTTCACCACAACCTGTTCAAGATCGACCTGCGGCACCTCGCCAAGTCGATGCGCGGCGTCTATGCCTACAACGAGGAGGGCGCCCTGTCTCGGTTGTGGCAGGTCGACGACGACTTCAACCGGGATGCCGGCTACGATGTTGAGCGGGCCATGTGGGACGAGGTGCGCGGTGCGCTGTGTATGCACACCTTTATGACAAGTCGCGAGTGTGCCGACCTGCAAGCGTACTACAACAGTGTCTTCCGGTAGACGGGCTTCGCTTGGGTCATATCATGTTCTTTTTATTCTTATCTTTATGGCGTTTGGGCATGTGGGCTTACACAGGCTTGGGGATTTGGCGTTTATCATCTTTTGGTATACTTATTTCTTGTCAAATAGACAGTCGGCATTTATTATTGCTACTGTTCTAACGATAGACTCTTAGATCTAATAGCGGTTATTAATACATCCATCGTCCATCGTCCAGATCTAGATACGCGGGGCTTGAAGTCAGATGGGGTAGAAAATATTTGGCATTGTACATCAGTGTACAGACTACAGTCCGGGTCTCTTGTGGACGCACACGGCGATGGGTGTCTACATATCGCAGCTTTATGTGTGCCCATATTTTTACTGTAAAGCTGCAACATGAGACTATCACCATGATCTTTTTCTCCACGATGTCCAAAGCCAGTACTCAGTGCCAATTTGTAACGTCCGTATATTGCCCAATTTCTTTTATTGCCTATTATGTCATAAGGTGCTCGCCTTGTACGACCATCGTCTGATATCAAATGACCACATCGGGTTCCAATATTTGAGGTATCATGGGGATGGCTGAAAACCACTTTACAGAAGTACGGGGGAGATGTCACACAGAAACAAGTGACGGTGGTAAGAGCGTGCCTGTACGCCGAGCAACTGTCATATTTATTGCCTGTCGTCTATATGTATACTACCTTTTACAGTTGGATCTGTGATACGTGAGCGCTGTAAGGCTTCTCAGACACAACTCTTAGACATTGTCTTCACAGCTTTTCACGATTATGAATTATTGAAATTTAAAACGTGTAAAAATTCACAACCATCGACAAAAATACACAAAAAAACAACGAGGACATGAATCATATACAAAATAACACCAAAAATATAAAATAGCATTTTTATAGTTATTATCACAGGTTCTGATTATATTTATTGTCCTTTCCGCCGAGATGTGAGGTTGGGTGTGAGAGAGAAGAGCGAGAGTGAAGCTCACGTGAGGCAACACAGCGCCCCAGTAGGTAACGTGACCACGCGCAGCGCTCACCCACACCTGAAGCCCCCACCACTTGTTTTGTTGGTCCAATGCTTTTAGAACGCGCTGCGCGACTTTTCACGCTGGTTGCACTGTACGTCATTTGTTTACTTTTTGTTACAAACACAACATTATGCCTTTGCATTCAACCACAGAAATCCAAAACGTCACGACACACAAACCAAGCAACTCGCCAAAGCGAAAACAGGGAACAATACGATGCATCGGCAAAGCTAAAAGGGGTGCATCGAGATGAGGGGAAAAAGAAGCGGTGAAGAGGGGTTGTCGGCTGAGCAAAAAAGATAGTGCAGAAAGTAAACAAAAGCGAAAAGAGACAAAAAAGCCGAATGACCGGCGCTACGCCGCGAATTGCATCAGCGCCCAGCAAGCACCACACACACTCTTTTTGACCATCCTTTCTCTCTGATACCATCCCTTGCAATTACGTCGTGAAAGTAGCTTCTCTTTGGCTTCCCCTCCTTCTCCCTTGCGATGCAAAAGCGGAAAGAAAAGGAAGAGAAGGAAGCGACAGGGTGGAAGAAGCAGACAAAAAACAACGCATCCGGCAGCTCGCAGGAACAGCCTTTCTGACGCACGGTTGTTTCTTCTTTTCCTCTTTGTTCCATTTAAAAAGTTCAATAGATCGTACTCACTTTCGGGATCATGTATTTATTTGAGATGGCTGTTTCGGGTACACAAGGGAAGGATGCATCAAAGGAGGGGCGATGGACTGCAGGGAAGAGAGGAGGAACGAAAGAGGATGCAAGCTGGCAAGCTCGGCGAAGAGGCTCAAGGTTCAAGGCTCATACTCAGGACTGTGTAGGCACTGGCTGTTTTGTCAGCTCTTTGTTGCCATCGTCAAAGATAGATCCTTCGACTGCCATCCCGGGCGGGGTTGATGCGCATTGAGGCATTGTGCCTTGCCTTGGTGGTGTCCTTGGTGGTGTCCTTGTGGTGGCCTCGAGTGGTGTGTCTGTCAGAAATAAGTGTGCGTCGGAAAAACGACAAAATTCGGCGATGAAGGGTGCACACCAACATCAACGACGTAATGAACGCGGGACCACCCTTGAATCTTGACCATTGAGAACTGTTGAATGTGACCATTGACTATCCATGATTTATATTTTCAAAACATCCTTCTCACCACCCCCTTTGTTGCTTCGTGGAAGCTCCCCTGTCTCTCTTCTCGAAATCCCCCGCCCCGTGGCTCAGCCCGCCCACCGTCGTTTTGGACGTTTTTAGCAAGGCAAGAGGCAAGGAAGAAGGAAGAAAGAAGACAAGGGCAAGGAGACAAGTTTCGCACGAACGCATGTGAGCATTGAGAACTCGGGCGGCGTTTTCCATCGTCCCTGTCAACAACTGGCAGTGATGAAAACTACAGACAGTTCAAGAACGGTTCAAGGGCAGTTTCTGCGAACAGTTTATCCTGGGAGCCGCATCTCCCGAAACATGGCAAACCTGGCCGGGGCCTTGTAGAGGCCCTTGCGGGTGTTCGTTGTAAACATGCTCGTAAAGCGTTCAAATGCATGCGTTTTGCAAGAACCGGGGACGGCCAACAACAGGTTCGTAACGCTGGGCTAAAACAGGCGATAAGGAGAAGTAAAGAGAGAAAAAGCAAGAAGAAAGCGGGAGAAGGGACAAAGAAGAAGATCATGCATGCATCCATGCATGCAATATGCAGACAGTGAGAGATAGAGGACGTGAAGAAAAAGACGCAAGGGAGAAAACGAGACAGTGGGGGAGGACAGACTCCGTCGTCCCGTGCGCACGCATTATTCTCGAGTGCGAGTTTTGCTGCAATGGTGTGGCACGCCAGACACACATCTCAGAACGCGGGCCACGCCGGCACAGGAATGTAGACACGGGCGGCAAAGCAACACGTCGTCGGGACAGAATTGCGAGACACAGAGACATCCTGACAAAAAGACAAAGTCGACAAAAGACAGTCGACTGACCGACAGGACACCTCCTTGATCGGGCAAGCTGGTCGCGCGCTTGCCGTCTGTCTCGTATTTGACTTCTGTCTCTCAAAGAATGTGTCCGAACAGACGATGTAGCAAAAGCTCCGAAGTGAGATATTCTACAATGCGAGTACGGGTATGTCTCGAGGCTTTGATGTCTGTTCATCTCGCCCCGCGCCTACAAAAGTCCCTTATCTCGAGATTTCTCGTGTCGTCTTGCCGCCTCCAACATTCAGCCATTCCAATATCCTTGTGTGTGTAGTATGTTTGACCTCGGCCCTCCCCGTTCGGTCCCTTTTTTATGAAGATGGCAGATTGTTAGATTTCTCAGCCTTCTCCCGTCACTGGGAACAATAGCAAGCGAGGGCAAGCCCTCAAGAACGCGTCTCGATACGAGGAAATAACGTTGTTGGATATCGAAAGACCGGCCAAGAAATATGGGAATATTGGTCTCTGGTCTCAAGGCTCGGAGATTTCCAATGGGCCATGAGACACGGCGAGATATGGAAAGGCCCGGAGGTATCTGACAATATGAAGGACGAAGTCACTGAAGTCACTTCAAGTATCCGAGTATCCACCCAAGTATTCAAGTCACTCTCCAAGTCCCCGAGTCATCGCAATAAGTTTCTTGTTTTGCATTGGGACATCGGGGAGGATCGAACAACAGGGGACAGGCATTGCTCCTCTTTCTGACAGCTTCAGCTTTGCTGTCCCCTGTCGAGAAGTGAATAGGTCGCCTGTTCGCCCTGCTAGGATTTCTGTCCCTGTGTGGAAAAAACAAAACATACGACCAAAAGCGGAAACCGAGGTCGAGCGCCAGAAGGGGAGAGAGCGAGAACGAGGGAAGAGTGCGGAAAGTGTGTGCGTGAGAAAGTGTTCTCAAAATCCTTTTGCACAGCCCGCCTTATGGAGGCGGCAGGGATACCCTCATCAAAGAGACAAAATGGCACATCTGGGCTGTGGTTCGTCACCATGAATTACGGCGCTCTGAAAGGAGAATAGTGGTTGTGAGAGAAGAAAGAAAGAAAACCCCACCACCCCCATAGCTGCCGGGGCGACGAGGAGAAAGAAGGGAGGGGAAACGGTCCAGAGGTTCAGAAAGGAGGGGGAGGTGACCAGGGGAGCTCCATCCTTTCCCCTGCAACGCGTCCTTTTTGAATTTCTTCCCGGTCTGAGGTGCACGGGAGGGGAGATTCTTTGAGGGAAGGGGGAGAGCTTGCAGGAGAAGTGGACAGTGAAGAAGAAAAACGAAGAGCAAAAGGACTTTACGAGACGCAGCAGACTGGAGACAACATGCAGGTACTTTAGATACTTTTTGTCTTTCACTTTGACCCTCAACTTTGTGTGTCCGTTGACTTGGCCGGTTGAGGCTGATGGATACATCTCCACTGCAATCGTTTTGACGCATGCCAGAAGGCTTCGTCCATGTTGAGACTTGGTGAGCAAAAGCAAAAGAAGAAAGAAGATTCATTTTCGTTGCGTGTCTGGCAAAGACAGATTGGCGAGAGTAGACGTTGTATCGAGTACCTCGTACTTTTAGGCCTTTTGGACAGTCTGCCGACCTCCGAGGGTAGAAAAAAACAAGGCTCTGGCCGGCTTTCACGGTCGACATTTTGACGCCGTAGCGACCGGAATGGCGTTCCTCGTGCATTCTTTTTTCATCGCACCTCTCCACGGGCCGACAGCCTTTCTGCCGTTGGTTCTTTTTGTGGCAATGTGCCTGTCAACCGACCTCAGCCAACCTCAAAATCGAGCTGCATCGAGCATCCCGTCATCTGTCCATCTTCTCACCGCCCATCGAGATTGCAGCCGTGCTGATCATTCCATTTACAGTTTGGTGACATCTTCGCCGGCGACTCGCTTGTACTTTTTTTGCTTGCTTTTCCCCGTGGGACTGGAGCTGAGGGAAAAGAGAAAGAAGAAAAAGCATGGACGGGATTCTCTTGGAGTGCCCGGCGCTACGACGGACTGGGAAGGCTGCTGTTCTCAAAAAGGAAAAGAGAATGGACCCCAAAGAGGGCAAGAGAAAAAGAAAAACTCCGATCCAGGCGAGCCAGGTAAAAATTCAACAAATGGAGATGAGCAGCTTGCGAGCAAGGAAGCATGCACAGTATGAGTGTGGAAATGCTTGTCTTGTTCGAGTCGAGCTGATGTCACGGCAGGATGGAGGCTGTGTGAGTGGACAGAGTACGGCGGCGCTTGGGGGCTCAGGTGGATCCAGCGAACCACAGCAACCGACCAAGTCCACACAGTACAGCAGCTACACCTTGGACGGAGGAATACGCTGGGGCTGTCCCTGTAATAAAGTTGCTAGAGACACCTGGCAACCACGTTTCGCCGCTATTGCGACGGCACACAAGGTGCACGACCGCTGTATCTCAGTGGCGCACGCTGCCACACACACTTCCACAGTAGCTTGGCGGGACGGACGCGCCGCCCCTCTTTTACACCAAAACAGCTTTATTTACTTTCGCGTCGCACGCGAGCCAACCAGAGTGCAGGAAATCAAGGTCACGTCAACCCAAATTTAGGAGAGAACAACAGAGAAAAAGCGTGAAAAAGAGCGACGAACAAAACCAGAAAAGACAGCGCTGAAAACAGGGCACCGAACAGCAAATGGGATCTCGCAAACGGCCTTCATCGACAATTGTCAAAAGACAATATTAAGAATAAAGTAAGAACCATATCCGCCTCACAACTGGAGCCGTGTTGGTCTTGGTCTTTTGGGTCTCGGCCCCATTTCAATCTGCCCATCTCCTCATCTGCCATATCCGGCACTCATATCCTCATGAACTCTTTGTCAAATGTCCGTTGGTTCTTCACCTCCCTTGCATCCGTTTATTACATGCCCATTTTTTGGAGCTCTTGGGCCCCCCGTCTGGGTTCCTCTTCGGCCCCGTCTTTGCCCCTCTTGTGTCTCATAACTACTTTGTATTGGGTTTCTTTGATTTTTTTTTGGAGACTCTTTTGGAGACGTTTTTGATTGTCTCTCTTTCTTTTTTGTGACTTCATCTCGGTCTTCATCTGCCCGGAGGCGGCACGCCTGGCCCAAGCTTCTTTTTGTCACCTTCTTTTGTCACTCTGTCTCCCTTTTTAAGACACTGCGTTGCAACAGACAGAGTGCGTGAAGCGTGTGCACACGGCACGTTCCTCGTCTCTTTCATTCCTGTGCGAGATGAAGGGGCGCCTTTTGCCTCAGACCGTTCAAATCTTGTCCTCCATGGTCGCATGGGAAGAGCTTTCTCCCTGTTCTCCCCTGCTCTCCCTGCCCTCACCTGCTTGGCTGGCACCTTTTGGCTTGCAATTGCAACGTGAGCGGTCGTGCAATTCTCCCTCTTCTCCATATTCCATACGCCTTATTCCACACGGGTTGCAATGTGCTCCGTCGTATTGACTTTTGCTGTGCTATTCTCTTGTTTGATTTTCATGGTCGAGCGGGTATCTTGTATCGTGGTTTCTTGTGCTCCAGTGCCCCAGCGTCCCTGTGCTCGTCCGTTTCTATTTCGTCGTTTCGTTTCGTGCAACGCTCGCCCTTGCACGTTATCGTGTTTGCATCGTGCCCGTTGCGATTGTTTGGATCGGAATTTGGCCCCCTTCTTGACCCTCTCAGACGTTGACCCTCATAGTGCACATCGTATCGTGCTTTCATCGTGTATGCACTGGCGTACATACTTATGTTGGCGTACGATATCTTTTTCAACCGGCCAGTCCGTTGCGCGATTCGCTTCTTGGCTTGTCTACTGAGGCATGCTGTTTCGACACGACTAATAGATTCAATAGCGCTCGCACCAAGTCGCAAGTCAAGCCCAGTTTCGGTCCAGTCTAGTCTGGTCTGGCCAAGCCATGTCCACCAATTCTCCAGTCCAGGAGCCAGTGGCTTCAAAATGACGGCACCCGGGAAATATCGTCGCAGTCGTATCTCTCTTGCCTTTGCAGTCTCTTTTCTCACGGCCAGGCCTGGAAGGATCAAGATTCCGAAACAAGGGCGACCGGGGTCCTCTCTCCGATGAGGAGACGAGAAACCTCAAGAAGATACCTTCGTAGACTCACCCACTACCCACGGACCAGCTTCGACTTTGCCAGTTGGCAGCTCCACATTGCCGCCAGGGAGACTCTCGAGAAATTGGCCTGCCGACGACGGGCGCGAAAAAAAAGAGAGCCATGAAAAGAAAAGAACTGGGGTGCTGGTTGTGGTTAGAGCGGCATGTCTATGACAGCTGAAGTTTTCTCAGCTCGTGGGAAAGGAAACGAGGAACGAGGAAAGACACGAAAGGAACAAGAAAATGCCGTAAGATAAGGACTTGCGGGCGCGTGAGAAAAAAAGAGAGAAAAAGAGAGGAGAAATGGGAATAGATGACGACAAGCGCCATCGTCGGCGCTGTTTGTTGGATTGCGACCGACACAAAAAGGTGTAAGAAAGCACTGGGTCTCGCATGTGTCTTTAGCTGGCTATTGAAGACCGATGTGCACCAGCCGGTCTACATTGGGTTGGTCGTTGGGTCTTTTGTCTCTTTCGTCTCTGGTCTGGATATTTTCTGGATATTTTCTCTGGGTCCTGTATCTTGCCTCTGCATATTGACAGCGAATCTCAGTGACCCTCACTAAATTTTGGGTGACATTTTCGCTTACCTTTCCCACTCTGTTCTCCTCATCTCCTCTTTTCTCCTCTTTCCGTTGTTGCGTCTTTCTTCGTCAGTGATCGTCTCTCCCATCCAAGACCGTACCTCTCGCCTGGCATTTGGCTCCAGCACGACATCGCGTGCTTCCGCGCAAACAATGCCAGCTCACGTTCACATTTCACCTGAGAAACTGAGAGATGATCGGTTTTTGGGGCGCTTTTGGGGGGGGATCTTGGCTTGGTCTCCATCCTACAGTGGAGTCGGCCCTGAAGTCGCGCTACGAGTCCGCCGATACAGCGATACGTACCTCTGTTGCTATGGGGTCGCCCTGCCGCCCGCCCTACCGTTTCTCCGCCGCAGCGCTTACGGGCCCCCCAGGAGACGGCGCTAGGAAAAGAGAAAACCTTGTTGGCGTTGTTGCATCTGATCTTTTTTCTTTTCTCCATATCGTCTGTCCTCTGACCTCTCAGAAGGTCAGACCCCGCCAAGGAATAGGAAGCGGGCTGGCTGTGTCGAAAGTTGGAAGGCTGTATCACGGCGTATCACGCTGTATTTTCCTTGTAATACACTCAATACTTCCCGTAGTGCGCCGTAGTGCGCCGTAGTCAGGTACCCAGCGACCCTAACAACCCTGCCAGGGGGCGGCCAATCCGCTGTCAGCTGCACTCTGGTTCGCCAGCAGACCGAGCAATGACCTCCATGACCTCCACTGCCAGTGGGTGGCTCTTCCCGCCCTGTTGGCTGGTCACGGTTGCCGTCTTCGGTCTTCCTTCTTTTTTTCTTGCGTCTCTCTTTTCGTCTCTTCGCCGTCTCCACCGCCCCTTCCCTCTCAGCCTCTGTCCCCTGTAACTCCACCATTTTAGGCCTGAACGCAGGTGCGACTTGCAGCCCCCGAACCGCTGCTGCATTGCATATGCAGCCTGTTTTTTGGGGACGCTTTTTTGCTCACTGAACTTCTTCTGTGACTCCGTACTTGCACGATCTCCCCTGACAACCTACTCCTCTTTTTTCTCTCTCTTTTTCTTTCTTCTTTCTCACCAACGACCGCAAGGTGTGTGACGCTTTGCGAAAAGGAAAGAGCGGAAAGACAAAACCACACAGAGAATCCGGAACGGGAAGCTACGACGGTACAAAGTACTTCGGTTGCCATATGTCATAGCACGCCCGCCGACCACCGACCAGAAGAGGGAAGCAGCGACACGCCCGCCTGCCGAAACAAGACGGTACAGAATTTCAGAACATTCTGAAAACCAAGTTCCACACCGAACAAACGTGCAGATCTTCGCTGCTTCGTTCCTTCCTTCTCTCTGTGTCTCTCGTCGCTCTGCCTCTTTCCTCGTCGTTTGCCCTTTTCCCTCTTTTGCCTTTCCTTCCTTTTTCTTTTCTTTTGTTCCTCACCTCACCCACCTTTTTTCTTTCTTTTGTCCCCCACTCCGCCTCTCGCTTCCTCTCTTCCTTTTCTTCCATCGTCGGCCCCATCTGGTCTCCTCTCTCGCCGCCCTTGCTTGACGTCTCTCTTCACTATCACATCCCCTCTTCCTCCCCTTGGCCTACGGTTGCTCGGTGCAACAGCTCCAACCAATTGTTCCACCATTTGGCTTCACCTTGACCTTCTTCTACTCACTACCTCCCCTCCACACACCTCTTCTTTCTCTTGGGTGTTCTTTCCTCACATATCGACAACTCCATATCTCGACACCCTCGACAACTCGACACCTTGCCATCGACAAGCACGACGGCCCTCGACAAACTCACTCGACCTCTTCGGCACTCTTCGAATTTCTTTTATCACGGCCGTCTCCTCCCCGACGGCCTCACACGACACTCGACTTCGTCACCGGTCCTTATCCATGATATTCGGTTCGACTTCACTTCTACCGCCACGATTCCAGACTTCACACGACCACCTCAATGTCGACAGGCACACCGGCTCTTTAACACCCACTGTCTACCCTCCTCCGCCCGCCTTCCTCTCTCGCATACGTGATCGCAGGACCGACCACGAGGACATATCTGAAAGACGATAAAGAAGACGAACGACGATTTATATCACCCTTCTCCGGTTTCTCGACTCGCCTTTGTTAAAAAGGCGCCGACTCTTTCACGCTGCATTAATCCAGTAGTCGACGTTGGTCAGGCTTTCGACGGCCTGATCAACTCCCTCTTCAACCTCTTCTCCACACATCTTTCCTCTCTCCTACCTCACCATGGAGACTTCCTCGCCACTGGCCGCCATGCACCGGCCAGTAGCTCCCTTTGGCAAGCGGGATCTTTTCACAAACCTGCGAGTTCGTCTGTCGCCCGGCAAGCCTCGCAGCAACGGCCGTGGCCTCAATGGTTCCGGTAATGGTGGTGCGTTTAGCATTCGTGACCAGTTGAACCAGGAGTGCTTCGGCCCCGTCCACGGCTCTTCGCCTGCCGGCTCCTTGGCCGCCGACCTGTGCCAGAACTTCTCCATTGGCGAAGAAAACAGCCCTCGCTTTCCTACGCCCCGCCGTGCTCTCTTCACAACCGCCTGCCACTCGCTCAAGGCACCGCCATTGGTCTCCTCGTCCCCTCTCCCCGTCGAGGCCCTCATGGACATGACACCCGTGCCCAAGAAGGTCGTGGCTGCTTTCGTGGCTGCCGAGACCGAGATGCAGATGTCTTCCATGTCCTCGCCAGCCTCGCCGTGCCCGACGACCAACGATCAGAACGACCAGATGATGCTCGAGTCGCCCTGCCCGCCACAGCCTGCCGCAGCCGCACCGGCACCGGTACCCGTTGCTGCTTCGATACCAATAGCCTTGGAGCCGTCGAGAACCCTGGCCAGTGCTCTTGAGTATGTTGGAGTCCACCCACCATAGTTCACTTAACACTTTTTGCCCACTAACAAATGTAGACGTAGAAAGCTGCCCCGGCGAGCTTCGCTCACTCGTGCCAAGGGTTATTCCTTTGCTGGACCGACCCGCATGCACTCTGACAACCAGCTCCCCTTCTTCCGCTTTGGCGAGAGCCGTCTGCCACCTGCTGCTCCCAGCGCCAACTCTTCCTCACTCTCCCTGTCCGAATGCTTTCAGGAGTCCCCGCCGCAGCCTGCGGCGTCACAACCCCTTGCCGAGCGTCGGCCTCAGACCTCCCACAGCCCCTGTGCCAATGCCAGTGCCGCCTCTGGTTCTGGCGTTGGTGGCCCGATCCGCTCGCGGCCTTCTTTCGTCTCGATGAGCAATGCCGGCTCTGCGTCAAGCTCGCGTACCGGTTCGCCCATCAACGGCCACATCCGCCGCCAGTCGAGCTCCTTTGTTCGCCCACGGAGACAGTACCGTCGGTCACTGAGCATGTTTGAGAACCCCATTGACATGATGAAGCCCAAGCGTGACGAGGGCGCGGGTGCCGGTGCCACTGCACCGTCTGGCCTGCAGCCCTCTCTACTAACTTCCGTCATGGACACCGATGAGGCGATCAATGCTCCCCAGACGCCAGCTCTGCCCCACTTCTTCCCCGAAGGCCAGAACGACTCCATCCCCCGCATCGACCGTGCCACTCTGCTCCGCGTTCTCGATGGCCAGTTTAACGACTCCTTTGACAGTAAGCTCATCATTGACTGTCGCTTCGAGTACGAGTACGAGGGTGGCCACATTAACGAGGCCATCAACTACAATGACAAGGACCTGCTGGCTACGCACCTGTTCCGCTCCAACCCAACTGATGGCTCTCCGGCACCACTTGAGTGCCGCGGCCGTACGCTCATCGTGCTGCACTGCGAGTACTCGGCCCACCGTGCACCTCTTATGG
The DNA here is from genome assembly GCA_029298735.1 of Ophiostoma sp. CBS 140.51. Lineage (NCBI taxonomy): Eukaryota > Fungi > Ascomycota > Sordariomycetes > Ophiostomatales > Ophiostomataceae > Ophiostoma > Ophiostoma sp. CBS 140.51. The sequence continues at coordinate 35,999 of JANSLP010000067.1, read as the reverse complement.
CGCGCCACATTCGCGCCGAGGATCGTGCCGTGAACGCTGAGCACTACCCTCGCCTGTCGTTTCCTGAGCTGTACATTCTGGATGGTGGCTACAGCGGTTTCTTTGGGGAGCACCCTTGCCGCTGCTACCCCCAGGCCTACGTCGAGATGGATGCCGCCGAGCACGCTTTCGCCTGCGAGCGTGGCATGGGCCGCCTCAAGCAGAACCGCAAGGGCCTGCACCGCGCCCAGACTTTTGCCTTTGGCCAACATGATGCTAGCCCGACTGCCGCATGCGGCCGTGGCAGTGCCCTCGGCCAAAAGCCCTTCCAGTTCAACGACGTCTCCTCGCCCATCGCGCCCGGTCGCAGTGTGAACTCGTCCAACCTGCTGTCGCTGGACTCGTCGCCTGTGCCTGCTATGGCTCTGGGCTTTGGCTCGCCCATTCTCGGTAGTGATCGTGGCCACGCTCGTCGCATGGCGTCGTACTAGTCATTACGATGATCCACACACTCACACATTTTCATGATAACCACTACCTTTCTTTCATTTTTTTTGTCCTTTCTTGTCCCATGATTCCCCATGAACTTTTATTCTTTTTTTGTTTTGTTATGGAACATGCGGTGTACAATAATGTCCGATCTTTCCTTTCCTTTCTGTCTCTTTCTTCTTCTTCTTTTTTGGTCCTTTCTTGACCTCATCTTGATCCTTTTTGATCCTCATTTTTTTACTACCACTTTCCTTTTTTCATTGGCGTTTTCAAGCCTGCATCATTACATTTTGGCTTTTGAGGTTTTTTCTTGTCACCATCATTCTTTTTGAGAACCTTTTTTGCTTCTTTCTTGCCTTGGAGTTTGGCTCTGGGCCTGTGTATTATCATTTTTTTTCTCTTTTTGCTTTTCTACCCCTGCATTTTCTGCATTTTCGGGGAGAGCACTCTACCACAGTACATTGAGATTCATCATCAGCATCATCAATTCATTTTACCACCGCCACTGCGTTCCAGCTTAGCCTTGCTTCTTGCTTTATTCTTGCTCTGCTTTATGCTTTTGCCAGCCTTGTTTGCTTTCTGTTTGCCTGCATGCATGTGCCCTTTTTGCTTCGTCTTATCTGCGACCCGACAACTCTTACACTCCTTAATACTTAATCCCACCGCACAACATCGAGTCGCCTTCGACGAATCACCTTCGACACATAATCAAAAGCCTCAAGAGCATTAATACAAGACGCGAATCCCGCAACTACACCATACAAGAAAAAGCATATCCAAGCGTTTACCAGCATATTCAACCACAACCAGACATACCGACGTCTTTTAATACACTCCTTCACAATTTGCTTTTGTTGCATCATACTGCGTTGCATTACAACACTGCCAACTCCTTGTCCTTCCACCTGTCGACACCCATACAAGTCGACACTAATAGAGAAAGGGCAAGGAGGCGATATGGCACAGCATACCCGCCGCATGTTTTGTTTTCTTTTTTTGCGAGCATCTACCCTTGCATCACCATTGCCCCCTTTTCTGTTTCGCATTGTACATATTCATTCTACAAAGCATACACCTGCCCATTGTTTTAGTCGCAAAAAGCTACGTTGGGGAGGAAAGAAGAGGAGGGATTGGAAGAAAAGAAAAAGATACTAATGTCGCGGAAGACTATGTTGGAAATGTCAGTTGGAGAGAAAGATACAGTTGATGTAATCTGGTTGCAGAAAAAAGACAGAAGACGTTTACGGATACCTTTCTTGTTGTTTGTTTCCACTTTTTCTTTTCTTCTATTCTTTTTTGGGGGTCTCTTTCTCTGGAAAGAGTGCTTCATTTGATACCTTTTTGATTTTCTCTTTCTCTTTCTTGTTCTTGTTCTTTTTTCTTGTTTAGCAGCTCTGGCTGCTTGAATCATTTGTTTACTTTCGAGGTTGTGTACCAGTGGCAGGTGGCGAAAATCAAACTAAAAATCATTCAATTGAGATTGACATCGTGAAAGTCGTAGAAATTTGATTTCACGATGCTTGTAAAAGGTAATTTTTGTAAATTATCGACACTTATTCTGAGATGTCACGAGAGGAATGCGCTGTGCGGCTGGTTGCTGCCCCGTTGCCCATGACATGACGTTCGGATATATGCATTTTATGCATATAAAGGCAGATAAAGGTATGACTAAGCGATAAAATCGACGCTAGTAATTTGCGACTTGAGAAAAGCTGCAAGGCTGGAGAGCTGCGACGCGACATGGAAACCTTTTTAGGTTTGAACGTGTAGAAGAACAACTCATCGTCCCGACTTGACAACTCTTTGAATCAATCGACGACTCATCAAAGCTTATCAACAATACGAGTGATAAGGCAGCAATAAAGCCGGCACATCAACGTCTCATCTCGTCATCCCTTTCGATCACTTCTTTTGTATTTCTTTTCATCCATCGGGCATCTCGACAGTAGCATATGGCCATTTAATCATTCATATTCATTACTTTCTCACTTAATCGGAGCCTAAATTATAGACCGACCGACTTACACAGTGGTAACTCGTTCTCTAATTGAGAAGGCACCACGTCACTCATCCTCTTTTTGAGCCAGCTCTTTCTCACACACTCACACGGACACATACACCATGTCGTCAAAATTGTAAGGAACCGTCTGATCTTTTTTTGTGTTTATTCTTTGCCCCGAGTCCACACGTCAACTTTATTCCTATTTCAGCCCGCACTCCCCATATGCTCCCACTACTTCCATTACGGCTTTCTCTCTTTCACACACACACACACTTTTTCTCAACCTTCTCCAGCATTGCCCAACCTCGAGAGGCTCACTCACCACGCACATCATCTCACGTTATCGTGGTACATCTTGTCGTCACATATCATCATATCATATACATTCACCTCATATCTCTTCATCATGTATCCCTCATATTAGCCACCTCTGCGGTGCCGTGCTCGTCGTGCTCGTCGTACCTGTCACGATCGTTGTGTTGAGACCAAACCTCACTATATGTGAGGCTCACCTCTCACTCGTCACTGCTCTTTGCTTTCAGTCTTTCATCACTCGTCTCTTACCCTCTGGTTATCATTTCGCTAATTTTTCTCTAGGATCGTCCTTGGTTCGGTCAATGGCCAGTTCGCCGCCGCTTTTAAAAAACTCAGCGCTCTCCACGCCAAGAATCAGTTTGCCTGCTGCATTGCCACAGGCAACCTCTTCAACGAGGACGACGATGATGATGAGCTCGCACAGCTTTTGTCTGGTCAGATTGAGGTCCCCATGACGACCTACTTCACGGTCGGCACACGACCCTTTCCTGCGCGAATTGCTAAGCAGCTCGAAGAGGCAGCACAGAGCGAGGACGGCGAGGGCAACGAAATCTGCCCCAACCTGCACTACCTTGGCAAGCGCAGTGTGACCAAGACGGCCGAGGGCCTGCGGATTGTTGCGCTTGGCGGCCTGTTGGTCGAAAACGACGGCGAGGCTTCGGCCGACGGTATTGTGCGCGCAGGCCCCTCGACGGATGCTTGCTTGCCGTTCCATTCTGTTGCTGACGAGGCGTCGCTCAGAGGTGCACACGGTGCAGACATTCTGCTGACGGCCATTTGGCCGCGCGGGATTCTGAAGGGATCGGCTCAGACGGTGTTCCCCGAGGGTTCGGGTCTGGACCCATCCCGAGTTATCCCTTCGAGCGACGGCCTGGCCGATCTGGTGGCTGCTCTCCGACCGCGGTACCACCTGACGGCATCCCCAGACGTGTTCCAGGGCGACGAAAAGTCGACCTTCTTCTATGAACGCGAAGCCTTCTTCCACCCGGAGCGGCCCGACTCATCGCACTCACTCGCCATTGATGTGACACGGTTCCTGTCTCTAGCTACGTGGGGCAACACCGCCAAGGCCAAGGCCTTGTACGCCTTTGCTCTGTCCAAGGAGGCGCCCACACTTGTGCCTGCAGGATGCACACCCTCACCCTTCCTGGGCCGGTCCAACGGCCAGAAGAAGCGCCGTGCACCGCAAGAAGCCGAGTTTTCGCGGTTTTCCCAAGACCACCATGGTGGAGGCGGCCGTCATGGCAAACGCTCACGCCGCGACAACCCGCCGCCACCGGGCCCGGACCGCTGCTTCTTTTGTCTGTCCAACGCCAACCTTCCCACACACATGTTGGCGAGCATCGGCGACGATGCCTACCTCGCCACGGCCAAGGGCCCGTTGCCACTGCCGACCACATTTGCCGAGCAAGGCCTGACGGCACCCGATGCAAGCCAAGCCCGCGAAGAAGACGCTGGTACCGAAGGCAAGAGTTTCCCGGGCCACATGATTATCGTCCCGCTGAGCCATGCCGCCACAATTACGGCCGGCGCCATGCACTCCAACGACCCGGCCGCTGAGCCAGACAATGGCCAGGTCACGGCGGCCAAGACGTTCCGCGAAATGACGCGGTTCCGCGAGAGCCTGCAGGCCATGGTGGCGAGCCGCACAAAGCAAAAACTGGGCACGGTGACGTGGGAGATTAGCCGGGCGCGCAATGTGCATGTGCACTGGCAGCTGGTGCCTGTTCCCGCCAAATTGGTGGTGGGCGGGCTGGTTGAAGCGGCGTTCCGCGTGGAGGCGGCCAACATGAAGCTTCCTGCGCTAGTGGAGGATTCGTCTACAAACCCCAAGGGGGATGAACCGTTCCAGCCCATTTCTGGCGACTACTTTCGCGTGTGGATCTGGGGTGAGGAGGTGGGCGCGGACGGCGAGGAAAAGATTGTGGGCAAGACGCTGGTGATGCACTTGGACGAGGGCGCGCGGTTTGACCTGCAGTACGGCCGCCGTGTGGTGGCGAAGCTGTTGGGACTGGAGTCAACACGGGCGGTGTGGCAGGAGTGCTCGCAGACGGAGGCCGAGGAGGAGGCGGATGTGGCTGCGTTCCGGGCGTCGTATGCACCGTGGGACTTTACACTGGAGGGTTAGGTTAGGCGAGCCGAAGGCGAGCCAGATGGGAAGAGGAGATTAAGTAAGGATACGAGAAGAATCGAGACGAAGGCGAGGACAGAAAAGTGACTACATTTTGGGACTTTTGTCATACAATAGATACCCTATTTTATTTATATGCTGGGTTATGGAGTTCATTACGTTGATTTACAATATGATAGTTTGGAGGTTTACTTACGAGTTCAAGATGCATTGTATACTAGTAAAGTAGATTGTAAAGTATTGTTATTGTGATTGATATAATAATCAAATGCTATCAAATGGTATTTGGTATATGCTTCATCCCCGATCCTCGGCCTCCTTCTTGTCCTTGGTCCTTTCGTGTGTAATATCGGACCTTGTCTGTTCTGATTGTGCAATGGGGGTATTTGATAAAAAAGCGAGCGCAGAAGTACAATATGAAAAATAGAAAAAATAGGAAATAGGAAATATGACTCGAGTGAGTGAAAACAAAAAGTGCACCCCGTAATGCCCGTTGTGGTAATAGTATGAAAAGACCGTTCCGTTGTCCCGTCGTGTTGTGTGAACTTTGCACCTTTCGTGAAAATGAAAATGGAAATGGAAAACAGAAATATGTACAGATCGCGCGAGGCGATCGCTGATGACAAAGGAAATAAATGATAGAAAAGTGATAGTAAGAGGTAAAAAAATAGTGAAAGAGTGAACGTAGTGTGATGTGATGTGATGGTGTGGGCTTGCACTTAAGCAGCCTTCACACCGAGGAAGCGCGATTGGCGCAGGGTGCAGGCGGCGCCGACACCAGGGAAGCCGCCGGCAGCGAGTACGTCCTGGACATCGGGCAGAGCACGCTGCGTCTCCAGGTGTGCCTGGCGCTGCTGCTGCATATGGACGTCCAGGATCTTGCCGACGAGGGCCTCGACGTCGCGGTACAGGGCCTCGAGGTCATCCTTCTCCTGGCGGCGAGCGCGCTCATCGACAACCTCCTTACGGCGGTAGGCAACAAAGACGATGCCACTGTTGTTGGTGGTGGAAGAGTTGGCAGACGAGGTAGACATCTTGCGGCGAGGGCGCGGCACAGCGGCACGAGCGTCCTGCTCAGTATCGGCGTCGCAGTCATCAGTCGACGCGCGGCGCTGGAAGCGCTGGCGAGACACGGGAGTGGTAGTGGCGTTGGCAGTGGTAGCAGCCGTGCTGTTCACAGGGGTGCGGCCAGGGTAAAACGCACAGCCGTAGCCGCGCGAAAACTCGTCAGGTTGAGCATCAGGCTCGCTGAACTCGAGCCAGCGCTCGGCGTTGAGGATCTTGTCGTGCGTGGGTGCCGACAGGCTGTAGGGAGCGCGGACGGTGGCCAGGCCATAGGCGGCGAGGAACTGGGCCTCGAGCTTGGACTGGCGCATACCAACGGGCGAGAAGACACCGCTGTGCTGCTTGGTAGTGGTGTTGGCACTGGTGCTGCTGGACTGGCTCACGAAGCTGTTCTGGCTGCCGTGGCTGACATGGCTGGCACGGTTGGCACCGCGGCCACTGAGGGGTGGGCGGCTGCTTGTCTGGCTGTTGTTGCGAGACACCTTGTTGGCGGCACACGAGGGCGAGGTCGGCGACGAGGGCCAGCCAATAGACTGCGGCCGGGCAGTCGTTGAGGTGGAGGCAGAGGCAGAAGCAGCAGCCGACGAGATGGGGAAGGCCATGTTCTTGGGCCAAATGGTGGCAATGTAGGCCAAGTCGAACTTGTACTGCGAGGCAATGCGGGCAATTTCAAAGGCAGCAGCCATGCGAGCCTCACCAGCCGGGGTCCGAGGGCGGCCAGCCGCCGAGGCGGAGGGAGTGACAGACATGGGCGAGGGCAGGAGAGGCATGCCAGGCAGCAGAGAGAGGAAAGCCGGGGGCGGGGCCTGGAAGGCAGGAGGCAGAGAAGGGGCAGTAGCAGCCAGAGCAACTCTGCGGGCCAGAGCATTCGGCGACACACGCGACGATGAGGTGGCAGGGGCAATAGCCTCAGTCGGTGCAGGAGGCAGAGGCTTCTGGAGAGACAGAGCGCTCTTAGCCTGCTGCGGCGTCTTGGGTGGCGTAGTGGGAGGGACATCCTCGGTAGCAGCAGGAGTCTCAGCAGGGAGAGGCACCATCGAAGCACGGGGCGTGCTGGTCTCCAAGACCTCTCCCTTCTTCTCCTCCTCAACAACCTCAACGACTGGGGCAGTGGAGGTAGCCTCAGCAGTAGCAGCGGTCGCGGCAGCGGCGGCGGCGGCAGCAGCGATGTCCTCTGCGATATCATCGTCGCTCAGCGACAGGAAATCACCCAAGTTGGGCTCCATGAGAACCGAGCTCGGCGAAGACGGCTTCGGCTCAATGGGCAGGTGGCGCTGGTAGCGGAGCGACATTGGGCGGCGTGCAAGGCGAGACCGGCGACGAGCCGAGACCGCAGACGCAGAGGGAGAAGTAGGGCGGCTCTGAGGCAGGACAATAGGGGCAAAGACGGAGTCGCGGCAAAGCAGCGGCGTCTCAGTGAAGATGGGCGGCTCCGACTGCTTGGGGGAAGTCGATGCGGGTACCTCTTCGACCTTCTCTTCGGTGGTCTGCTCGTCCTCAGTCTGGACAGTCTGATGCTGAGTAGTGAAGAAGATTGGCTGCTGAAGGTCCTTGAGGGGCGGTGTCTGTTGTAGATCAGGAAGACCCTGCAGTTCACGCAGCTCGTGCAGCTCGTCGCCCTGGATCTTGAGCTCTGGCTGCTGCTGCTCCTGCTGGTTCTCCTTGGGGGAGGCAGGCGAGGAGGAGGGGATAATGGGTGTGGCCTGGACAGTGGCTGGGCTGATCTCACCGGAGCTGATGGTGATGGCCACAGAGCCACGGCGGCCGGTGTTGGAGATCTGGTAGGTGTCCAAGTTGGCAAGAGGCGAGACAAAGACGTCACGACGCTGTAGGAGCGAAGATGACCGCTTGGGAAGACGATGGACGTTGACACTCGCCAAGATACGGCCGTTGTTGGGAGCGGCACGGGCAGCGGCGTCGCTGAGCTCACACGGCGTCTCAATGTATGAAGAGCGGCGGTTGGGGTGGTTGTTGCTGCCGTTGCTGGTGTGGGTGCTACTGCTCATGGTGCTACTGCCACTGCTGCTGAGAGTAGCGGATGTGCTGCAGTAGTTGTAGTTGATCGATCCACTGCTACGACGGCTGTCGAACGTGCGGCGGTGCGGCGACGTAACAGACATAGACCGCGCCTGGTAGGCTACTGGGGGACCGTGGGGGCTGCGTGTTGTTGTTGGACCACCAGCACTCCGCGGCGGTGCGACAACTTTTGTGGGTGATGTTGGGGGAGAAACCAGGACGGTCGCAGTAATCTGAGGAAGAGTGGGCGGGCCTTCAGGAACGCATATGCTGCGGTTAGCCGTGCCAGGGCGCGAGGGCGAGGTCGGAGCGTAGGCATGGTCGTCGCGGGGAATCATCCTTGCGGCCTTGGGGCGGATAAAAGACGGCTGAGGGAAGTGCATGTCGTTCAGAGGCGAGTAGCGGGTAGGCGAAGAGGGAGAAGCGGCCGCGGCGGAGCCTTTGCGGAGAGCGAAGCGAGACGAGTAGGAGGTTGGTGGTGGTGCGTAGTCGGCAGCCTGCTGCTGCTCACGGGATGCTGCAGCATACTTCTTTTTGGAGAACAGGCGTTCGAGCCTGTCGATTCCGTTGGCCATGGTGGTCGAGAGGGCACGGGGTATGAGATCTGGAGGTGCCATGGTTAGTTCTGGTTCTGGAGAGAAGCGTTTGGCTTCTGGGAAAATGAAGATGTTGAGAGTAAAAGTGAAAATGAGAAGACGAAGACGAAATGAAGGTTTGAAAAAGCGAGAGCCTGAAACTGGAAGACCATAAATTGTGCTTTTAAAACAAAGAGCACAAGAAACGGGCAAAGGCAGGTAGCCGGCCGCTTTTTCTGTTCTCGCATCCGTTCTGTCTCTCAGATGCCGTCTTGTCTTGTGTTCTGTGCTCGTTGTACACGCCTTCCACGACACCTCGTCACACGCAGTCTTTGGCTTTAGTCGTGCACCGGCAGATCCGTAGAGACAAAAAGCAGCGAGCGAGCACAGACGTAGTGGAATACGTGTGTACAGGATGTACAGAACACACGATGCACAGATCAATAAAAAGAGGCAGGAAAGAAAGAGTGATACCTTACATTTTGTGACCGGTAAGAGGGAAGGAAGGCCCGGTTCCAAACTGTCCGTCGACTGTAACACGCAAGAAGCGGTTCACGGCAGCGAGGTCCGTTCCCAGGTCGTGAGAGGCGGGAAGTTCGGTAGTGAGTTGTAGCCGATATGATTTGGTTCTTTGGTGTTTGGTGGAATGTGTATGTGTTCTGTCTGTTTGTCTTTGGCTGTATTGTGTGACGAGTTGGTGACGACGTAAAGGTTGGAAGAAGAGTGAGCGAGGTAAGAGTTGAAAAGAAGACGGTCGATGAGATGTTCAAGATGGGGAGAGGGGAGGTGATAAAGGTTTGAGAGGGGGTGTAAGAACTGAATAAGGGAAGAGAGGAATAAAAATAATGAGCAAAAAGAATAAAAATAAAAGGAGGAAAAATGCTCGTAGAGGGGGAGGGCGTGTGGTTAAGGAATAGGTCAACAAACAAGTGAGACAATCCGAGGCGATGTCCAGCAAGAATGCAAAAAGGCGGGCAGGGGCTGGAAATAGTGTGCGGTGGTGGAGGGTTTTACACTAATTGCAGAGGCATGGGCGTGCGAGTAATGTAAGTAGATAGGGTGTAATGCGTAGCAGGGTGTTCAGAGGTGTGTAGATGGTATGCACAGTAAATGTGCATATGAGAGTGCAATCCGTATTCGCTACTCTGTATCCTCTGTTTTGTGTTGTTCTGTTCTGAAATCTCCCATGAAAGACAGAAGGATCCCGGAAAATAAAAATCAACACGAGGCGTGTAAACGTGGGCGCTCGGATCAGTGGTCAAGGACCAGGGCAGAAGGATGCGAGAAAAGAGAGCGAGAATAAGAGAGAATGAGGCGAGAATAAGGGAGACAGCGCGAGATTCTCCGAACCGTTAATTGTCGAGTCCCTGGGGATCTGGGATCGTGGTTTTTGTGTGGTTCTGTGGCTCTGGGTTCTGGACTGCCCGTGTCAAATTGAAAGTGAGGTTGGGCGCGAGAGCCAACCAGAGAGCATGGCAAAACGGTTCTCGGCCGCAGGACGAACGCGAGAGAGTTTCTCAGTAAAGTAGAAAGTAGAGTGTTACGCTGGACGGGTTGGACGAATCGAAATCGGGTGGTGGTTGGAGTGACGAGGTGATGACGAGGTGACGAAAGTTTGACGGATTTGACGGGAGGCACACAGATATGTCGTGTAAATGTGAAGAAATGGATAGTGGATAAAATGCAGAAGAGAATAAAGAGGGAAATGTGAGAAGGAAACGAAAAGAGGAGAACGGCACTTCCCTTTGTAAACTCGACACGAAAACGCAAGGACCAATGCAAAGACTGCAAAGCGACTCGCAAGCAAGGAAGAAAGGAGAGGATACAAGAGGACCCAGACAAAAAAGGTGACAAAATAAACGCTTTGCCCAAAAGGCTGAGGGGATACCCAGTTTGGTTGTGACGGTCTGGGGTGTGCGGTGAATGGATGTGGGTGTGGGATTTGTGTGGCGAGCTTTGAGTGCTTGGAGGTGCAAGGGTATGAGGGCGGTGGCAGCTAGGCTCTAGGGTGCTCGAGGGTGCTAGGATGTGAGGATGGCTTGCCAGGATAGAGGGGGACCGTGATGTGATGAACCCTGCAGTAGCACGCGGTCAAGCGAGATGGATCGCCTTTTTGGCCTTGCGGCGGTGGCCTCGTAGTGGTGTTTAGAGCTTCGTTTTGTGCTGTGGACGGGAGTACTTTGACAATGGCAATTGCGGCGGCTTGTTGTTCTGCGTGGGAGTGGAGTTAGAGGCAGGCAAGAGGGGACTGAGGGCAAAGGGAAAGGGAGAGAGCGGATATCAAGGGAGAAAGGTGGAGGGGAACAGAGGAGACACTGGAGCAGATAGGAAGGAGGATCAAAAAAGAAACGAAAGCAGAAAAAGAAAACAAAATAGTAAGGAAAAAGAAACGACAAAGCGTGCGTTGCAAGGATAATGCAAACGCGGCAGGTTAAGACAAAACAAGACGAAGAACGGAGGCTGGCGGATGCTCAGAAGAAGGCCAGGAAGATTGATCAGAACTCAGGACAGAAAATCACAGAATAACCACGAAAGACACAGGGTAAAAGACGAAGCAGGCCCAAGACAGCGGAAGAAGCAAGTGCATGCATAAGTTTGCCCACAGCCGGGCTCTTGGGAACAGGAGATAGAGAACGATTGAGTTTGTACTCTGATTGGGAGGGGTGGAAGGGAGAACCAGAAAAGTGAGGAGAAAGCGACAGGGTTTATTTTGCGATACCATGCAAGGCAATGGGAGGGTTCCAAAAGAGAGGGAGGGCGTTCGTTCGAGACAGGAAGACACAACGGAGGAATCAAAAGAGGAGGGGATCGGGGATATGCGTTTTGCGTTCTGCGCAGTGGTTGACGCTTTCTCTTTTTTTGTGTGCTTGTGTCTTGTGTGTCTTCGTTTTGGTGTTGTTCGGCCCACTTACACTAGATTCAAGTAGATCGGAGGGTGGAGAGAAGCGTAAAAGCGAAAAATAGAGCAAAAACAAAGTCAGCCAGAGCCCAGGACGGGGCCAAGATCAGAGACAGGAGAGGGAGCGCCGGCGTTGAACCAGAGGCAAAGAGGGAAGGCCAGAATGAAAAGAGTCAACGTCGACAAAGAAGAGTGTCTGGTAGCCCGACAGAGTGGTGATGGAGGGGGCGTGTGCGAGCGGCCGGATGTAATCCGAGGCACTGTGAAGTGTATTATGCTTGGAAAAGGGAGCAGCGGTTTGAGCAAGAGTGCGTTTGTTTGTGTTTGTTAATGCTTGCTCTCATTCTCGGTTGTTCTTGCTTGTTTCCTTGTTTGCCCTGTTCATAAAATCGAGGCCTTGAATTTGCAGAGTACTGGAATGAAATGCCATCGGAGGATGACTGTGGATGTCGACTGCGTCGAAGAAACATACTTTGAAACGATCTTGCTGCTAAGAGGATCGGTTGTGTTTGTTTGGCGCTCAGACGGGGTAACCGGGCAATCCATAGATCTTTTGCTCGTCAGCAGCTTCACGAGACGCCTGAGGGAGGCTTGCAACGGCTTGTCAGGGCTGGAAAGACTGTAAAGACTTGGGATGGAGGTATTCGAAGACATCAAGGACCGAAAGGGATACTGGCCGGCCAGATAGGGCAGTGATGGGGCTCTCGAATGCACGAAAGGGGCAGGCCGTTGAGGTGCAGCGAGTTCCGTCTCTCCATAAAACAGTCAGAGATCGAGAAAGAGGGGCCGCAAGGAGCGGCGGAGGGGAGCAATGCAAGCTGAGAAAAGGGTGAGCAGGGACTCAGAGAGGTGGACTGGGAAGATGCTCAAAATGGCAAAGATGCACAGTTAAGAGACCGAGGCAGTCGAGACAGTGAACTGCACTGCACTTCTGTGCTGCGGGACTCGACCAAGCGAAGGCAGTTGAACCAGACGAAAAAGCAAAAGAAGGCCGATCTGGAGAGGCCTGAGGGCGGGAGATCGTCGTCAGCGTTGGGGCGATTTGCACGCCTGGAGGGGGAACTGAAGCCAACTGTATTGCGTGCGATAGGCTGGCTGAAATCTGGAAATCGCTGGCTGAACCGCTGGGCGATAGCGGGCGGCTCAGTGGCCAAAGGGCAAAAGGGAGGGGATATGCCGATCGTTGCTGTTTTGTTTGTGGTTTTTTTCGAGGACGGAAAGTTGGATGTCGAGATACGATAGAAAGTGGCTGGTCTGCCCTTGGAATGCAGCTATAAGGCAGAAGGGCGGGCCACGAATTGTGGGCTGAAAGTGGGATGAAAGCAAAGTGAGGAAGCGGGTATCAAGACAAAGTGACGACACGACTCACGATGGGACAAAGCCGAATTGAAAGTGAGGAAGAAGCCAAGAAAAAGTGCGAGAAAAGGGATGTCCAAAAATGAGCTCCAAAACAGACCAAAACAGACCAAAAAGGAGCAGTTCATGCATCGTTCCTTCCCTCTCGGTGACGTCTTTCTTTGCTCACTTTTTTCGTCAATTTTGTCCATTGCTCTTTCCCAATTTTTCTGTGTACAAAGTGATAGCTCACCTGCACAGGCAGGCGCGAACGGATGTATTGCCATTGTCCAATCACAGGAATGAGCGATGTACATACAAGTTGAGAAGGAGTACAAAAATACAAAAATACATGTCACTTGTACGGAATACACCTTGCACCAAAAGCGGTCGTTGACCACATCCATGGCACATCCATCGTGCCTTCCCTTTGCACTCCGCATTGCCGCCGTCCGTCGGTCGTCTATCGCGCTTGCTTCCTTCCGTTTGGATATAACGCATATCTGATATGACTCTCATAATTATACTCAATAGACGCATAAAGTAAAAAGGTAACGACGAAACAGAAATGATTCACGGGTGCACAAACATAAACGCAGGCGGCTTGAACTGTATAGAACACACAGACACACAGACGGTACGGAGGGAAAGAAAGCAAAGTCACCTCGACCACAAGAAAACGGACGCGTGCGACGACCTGCACCGTGCACCAGCACAGACGACGGGCGGGTAAAAAAAAAAAGGGAGTGAAGTGCACCACAAACGACGACGACGCCTCATTTTTTTTTACGACGAACGACATCGAGATTGGACGCTCCGACTTTACGCCTCGACCTCACCTACGGACGCTATCATCGTCGTGGCTTTTTCTCTGACACGCCGGTCTTCTGCAAAACTGCCAAGACGAGGACCGGCCCTGCAGAAAAAGCTCACCAAAAAAGAGGTCGATGCTCACGAAACATCACAAAACACCCACAATGGTCATAAATATCGTGGCGGACGGGCGAAGGAGCGGCGCGCAACGGCAACTGCGCGTCGACTTAAACTTGTTATGTATGTAGTGCCGTTGAGCACGGACGTATTAGTGCTGTCGCGACGGCCAGATCACGGCAATTTTGTCAAAGGATGATACGATGGAGGCATAAGGGCCGTTTTTGGGGCGCTTGACAGGGAACTGACATGTATATGAAGTAAGATACAAGGAGGTTGACACTTTGACAAGACGCGAATTGGCACGGCGATGTACGGAACACGGCGTACGGCGAATTCTTGGAGACTTTATGTGGACAAATACAAAGTACGACGTGCGGTGCGCATTGTGGCATCTGCGCGGTACTTGAGCGTGCCTGGCTAGGGGGCGCCCGAGTTTATTGTTTGTTGGCAGTCTCTTGTGTCTTGTCCCTTTATTCTTTGTGCACTTGTCCGCTTGTTGGCTGTCAACCTGTTGTAACTTTCAAGATTGTTGGCATGTTGTCTGTTGGCGGGCGGGCGGCCAGTCTTCCGTTGAGCCCGTGTACTTTTGCAAAGGGTTGAAAGATTACAACATACAACGATGTTCAACGACCTCAGGAGACCCTGATTGCCCTGCAAAATGAGAGCATTGCTGCAGCATCAACTTTAACAGCGTTGCTGAAGAGATGCGAACAGACGTTTTACTCCGTACAGCATCCCGGAGTAATTACCAAATCCCTAGCAATTATCAAATCCCTAGTAATTATCACCTCCCCCCTCACGCCTCGCCTTGTTTTGATTCTGAAGGAACGACGTTGAAAAAAGGTCTGGTTTATGAAATTGGCAGATTGGGGACAATCTTCGAAGAATGCAACTGTTTGAAAGTAGACCAGGCCAGACGAGGCCTGGTCCAGGCTCTTCGGCCTCCCAAAGCTCCCAAAAGTCCCCCCAAACCCCTGGACTCTTTGACTGTTTTGGCCCACTGCCAGGCCTTTGATCCCCGGTCACTTACAAGGGGGGCCTGCACCAACAGGGCTCTCCAGTGATGAGAATGATGAAAATACAACGGCAATACGACATCGGGGAATGGGTTAGCACGACCCAAGGCCTCAAGATAGCCATCACAGTCAAAAAAGAGGGCCCAAAAGGAAATAAAGGCCAAGATTGGAGGGAAAGGAAAGCAAAGCATAGGGACATGGAAGCGCGAGTAGGCCTCGGCTCTGCTCTCTCTACCCATTCTCCAGTATGGCGACTCTGGAAATCGTCTCCCTTTTGGGTTGACACGAGAAGCAGAAGAAGCAGAAGAGAACACTGAGAAGGCTGTGAGCATCCCCCAAACGAGCCTCGACGATTCGCAGAAGAGCGAGGAAGAAGCAAAGAGCAGATCGGATCGACACTCTCGCAAGGCAGAAGAGTGGTGGGCTACCGTAGGATAAAAGTAGAGACAAAAAGTACAGGCATTGTATCTCGGCAGTGAACATTACGAAATACAGCACCGTGGTCCAAGCCTTTAGGCTTAGAGAATGACAGATAACGAGTCCCTCCCAGGCGGGATCGACAACTATTACGAAGATATTACGGGAGGAAAAGAGGACAGAAGAGTCAACAGCGAGAGAGCGAGGAAGAGAGCGAGAGAGCGACACCGAGAAGGAGGACTTGTTGAGCGCAGGTGAGACATGCGTTGGGACTGGATCGACTGAGGAGAGAGAGAGGGCGCTCAAAGAGAGAGAGGAAAAGAGGACACAAAAAGAGAGGGCACGACGAGAAGACACCATTGAAAAAAAAATACGGAGACACATGAGCGAAAAGAGGCAGCTCCAGCGGCCGGTTCCTCTTCTAGATGCTCTTTTTTGCTTTTGCTTTTTCTTCTTCTTTTCAATTTTTAAACGAGCCTTGATCCTCGCGGGTGGACCGCGGATCCGGGGCGGACAGCGGCCAGAACTACAGTGTTGAGGTGCGTGGATGTGCGTGCGATGTGCTGCGATGTGTGCCGATCCCAAGGTATATCGATGGTGGTTGGCCAATGGCCGTGGCGAATGGTGGCCGGTGAGAGAGAGAGAGAGACAGAGAAGAGAGACTCAGAAAAGAGACAGACCAGAAAGACTCAGAGAGCTGTCCCAAAGGAAAGCAAATGATCAATGCAAGGGAGTGGGGCATGTCTTGGATGGCGATGTCTAGTGAGAGACTTGGGAGCACTTGGGAGCACAAGGAGAGAGACTTGATGTGCGAAAAAGAAAGCACAGTTGAGGGCAAAAGAATCAGACGACAAACACTCGTAAAGGGGGGAAGGAAAAGAAAGTACAATATGAATCTTGGCCCGTCTCGCACGCGAGGCAAATATCGAATTTTCTTCTCGAAAGAGAAGGCGACGCGGAGGGAGCAGAGAAACGAACGAATCGGGATGAGAGAACACGCTTTCAATTAAAAATCCGTGGAGAAGAAAAGACGAATAAGAAAAAAGGAAAAAGAAAATCAAAAGAAAATAATAAACGATGAAGAGAAATCAAACAATGGGCAAAATCAAACCCTCGTGGATGAGATGAGGCAAGGCACCATCGTAGTCGAGGATATTGATGATACAAGTATTCCGACAAGATACCTGACATAAGTCGCAATGATCATGGTATACTGTATCGTCTTGTATCGTCGTCGTTGTATCTCAAGTCCGCACAGCCATTTGCCCTTGCTTCACAGTTTGCCCTCTGTGTGAAGAAAGCGAAAGAAGGGAGAGCTCTCAACAGCGAATCAGAACAGCCGGCGAGCACGAGCCCCAAGACACCAGTGACAGGGGTAGGGGACGAAATCCGGCTTCCGGGGCGAAGTGTGGCTCAGGTCCTCGGGTACCTTGTTCAGTTCGTTCAGTTGGTCTCCTCACTTTTCTTTGTCTGTCGGTCCGCACCCGCTCCAGTGCTATTCTCGTAGTAGAAGCCGTTCTCCCGCTATATTTTCTACTGTTTAGCGCTCTCGCGTGCGCTGTAGTTTATGTGGGAAACTGCCCAGAAAAGAGGAGAGAAGAGGAGAAAAGCCAGACTTGCTAGACTACAAAACGGACAACGCGAGACATTTTGGTATTGGCGACCGAGAAAGACGACGTTATTTTGGTACAGTGTGCTACTGTTAGTGCCTTCAAAGTGGTGTACACACCAAGTCCAACGCATCCGCAAACGCGACTATTTTCTCGGCTGGCCTTGGTCGTAGCTCAGCCAAAGTCGATCTGTGGCGTCCTTTCAGTGCCTTGACAACCGGGAGAGCGAGAATGATCAGCAACTATCGGTTCTCGTAGTGCTTGACCAATTCTTGACCAACACTTGGCCAATTGACACCAATGCTTGAGCCGGCCAGCGGAGAGATACTCGGAAGGGATGTAGCGGGAGGGGACGATGAGCGGAAGTCTGTGTGTACATGTATCTTGAGAAAATAAGAAAGAGTGGAAAGCGGACGAGAAAAGAGAGTTAGGAGGGAATTACATCGCGGAGATGGATGGGATAAGGAGTATGGATAGTGCCAGCAACTCAGCAAAGAAAGATGGGGCCGGCGATCGTAAAGGGTGGTGGTTTAGCCAAGCCACAAATGAACAAATGAGTATTGATTTCTGACAGTTCTGACTACTCTCAAAGATATCAAATGAGGGGAATGTGCGAACAATGTGCGAAAGATTGTGAGAGCATCGGAGATGAGCATCGGAGAACGGAGCGAAGTTTGACAAAGGCAATGCCGTTTGAATGGGACAGTGGAGGAGAAAAGAGGACAAAACTGCTCTACATGGAGTATGGTGTGCCCGAGAGGTGGATAGAATGCAATATGAGGCCGTCATCTATCACAAGAATATTGGATAATAGTGTCGACGGAGAATTAACAAAGAGTGGACAAAGTGAAGTGGGCTTTGGTTAGAAGCAAAAAGAGAGCGGAAGCGATGCAATTTGAAATGGCATTTGCCTGCGTTCAGCGTCCCGACAGCGAGGTTTGCGCTTTGTGAAAAAGAGCCGACAGTTTCCAGGTAAAAAAATACGCTGTGCGGTGTGTTTTCGGTACATTTTCAATGCTTGTGTTGGAGGCTGCATGCGCTTCCGCTCGGCCATCGACCCCGGGTTGCATTGCAGTCAGATGGCATAAGACGGCAACCACGAAAAACCAGTTTGTCGTCTTTGTGTGTGTGGGCGCCCGGCAGAGGCCGACTGACGCGGGATGGTGTGGTAACGCTTCGTTTCGTGCAGGAACACTTATGCACGGCGATGGTCGCCTAGAAACGGTCGCTTAAAAGTGCAACATATAGCGAGGGATGTTATGGCGATTTGTGTGTGAGAGCACTTTTTACTGTGAGATAGAATGTACTTTTGAAATGCACAAGTAGAAAAGGCATGAAAGAAAACATTATGAGAAGAAAGCGAAAACAGACGACAGCGAGAACTCAAGAAAAGTCATGAGACGTTGTGCACAAAGGCTGGCATAGACCATTGCATGGCTGTAACGCTTTTGTCTACGCACTGCAGGAAGCATATGCAGGCGATGGAAAAGATGGAACAACTGCGAAAAGAAAAGGGCAAGATGTGCACTGCAACATGCTAGATTTGTGTGAAGTATGGCCGTTTCTGTCTGTTTCTTGTCTATTCCTTCTCTTTTGCCTCTGTCCTGTCTGTTTGTGCGCTGGTCAACAGCATATGTCGGTGTAAGCCCAGAAATGTAAATGCAGGCAGAGAGGTGTGCATAAACAGGGAAGACGATTTGTCGAGAGGGGGAGGCAGAGGGAGATGGATGTGCACCGAGTTGTCCATGCAAGGCGATAATAATGCAAGGACAACAGTGAGGAGAGCATAAGAAGATACTATCGAAGTACAGAGTACGAAGTCAAGAGGAAAGAGACAGCATCTCAAGAGGCAAGGCATAGCAGTTCAAGGGAGTTCAGTCCAGGCAACTCCAGGCAAGGGGGAGTGCATATATGAAGATTATGAAGCGAGAAAAAAAGACGAGACGAGACAGAGTCCAGAGCAGATGAACCTGGAAAGAGTCACTGTGACATCAGAAAGCAGCCAAACAACCGAACTGAAGAGACCTGTATTTCATAGTCTTCCGTCCTGCCGGGTCCCAAGCTGCCCTACCTCTCCGGCCCTCCGGTTCTGAGTATACAGTAGAGAAGAGGGGGTTGCACTCGAGATGTAGGGGGGAAGAGCATATGGAAATACACCGTCCGGTGGTGCAGCAGGTGAAATGGAAATGCATCGGACAATATCCATCTCAAAAGGTCCTTGTGCCTGAATTGGAGAACGAGTACGAGTACTTCCCTTTGCCTGCCATATTTAACCCGAGTTTTGACAGTTTACCATCGTCTTGTTCAGAAGCTTAACATGTTGTCTATTGTCCAGTCGCAAGTCAATATTCAGTAAACCAAAAAGGAGGCTGGGGAAGTGCATCCTTGATTTGAAGGGCGAAGTACCGCCCGCTGTTCCGACAGGGACCGACGCCCTCCAAACCAGCGCTACTGCACAGCTAAAAACGGGCACTGGAAGAACATGACACCCACACATCCCACACCAGCGAAAGGGAGGGTTGCATTGCGCTGTTTTGGGGCCACCCCCGGGATGCGTCCCGGGTGACATCCTGAGCGCATCGGACGACTGAGCAAACGACAAGACGCAAGATAACAGAACCTCGCCAGACAGCTGGAAAACAGGTTCTGGTAGATGCGTGACACAAAGTTGAGAGTCAGGCTGAAAGTCAGCAGAGTCATTGTCGAGACAATGCTCCGGGAGACTCTGACTCTCTCTTATAAGCTCAGTTATGAAAGCTCCGGACAAACCTCCGTGTTTGACGCAGTCTTGTGCTGCTATTCCTAAGTGGACGTCGAAAGCATGCCCATCGTATGGCCTCTTACGGAAACAAAAAAAAAAGAAAGAAAGAGGCTGATCAAGGGAGGCTCTTGTCCACGTTCAAAAGCTAAAAGCCAACTCTCTGACAAGCTGACAGCAAAGGGAGCAAGCCGGAGAAGCCACAACGACCAGTCGATACCAAGGGATGAAAACGAATCGCCCCTCCGGCGGGACGCGAGGGAGCCTCTTCCCGTCCTCCCCGGGCGCCGCTAAACATGGTCGGTTGACTTTGGCTTTTAACGAGTGTCGATGCAAGATAGACGGAGACAGATGAGAATACGAGCAGAAGGGATATACAACGTACACTACAAAAAATACACGGGTACTGGAGTCGACGGTTCGAAACGGCTGACAAAAAAACAAAATCAGGGAGAGCATGTGTCGAGATGGTGGCGGAGGTGGGGGAGACGATAAAAAGAGAGCAAAAAGATGGAAGCATCGCGTGTTGTTATTGGTGGTCTGGTGAAACATGCAGAAACTCTGACAAGAGGGTGACGACAGTGAAGCTGGAGGTACATCGACAAGCTACAAAAATATAGCAGCCACATGTACCTCGCAAACAAGGCAAAAAGGCCCCCCCTTGCCTCAACGGCCTCCCTTGCGGTGTTTGTCTTGACAGAGACAATCTGAAGTACAAGAGGTGCCCACTGTTTCCCGCAATCCAGAGAGGGAGGTGGAA
The DNA here is from genome assembly GCA_029298735.1 of Ophiostoma sp. CBS 140.51. Lineage (NCBI taxonomy): Eukaryota > Fungi > Ascomycota > Sordariomycetes > Ophiostomatales > Ophiostomataceae > Ophiostoma > Ophiostoma sp. CBS 140.51. Next base: position 15,699 of record JANSLP010000067.1, on the reverse strand, counting down.
ACGACGGTAAGGGAGAGAAGACCAGAACAAAAGAGGAGAAGGAGCTCCAACTGAACGACCGTGTAAGCCCACAGACAGTCGACTACAAAAGACCCTTGCATATATACAAGTACAAGTACACAGAGGTGTTTACCTTCTTTTTCATAATCGACTTTGCTTCTTCTTCCTCTTAATCTATCGTGTGGCGATTCAATATTGTGCGCATGCTCGTAAAGTAGTTTTGTTTCTTTCTTTCTTTTTTGGTTTGCTTTCTTCCTTCCCTCCCTGTTCTGGTTGGGAAAACCTGGACCTTGTCCTTCCCTTGGCCGTTTAGAAATGTCTTACACCACGAGAAATTTTTTGTTCGCGATGCGGCGCTTGCCAAGAGAGAACACGCGAGAACGAGAAAGAAGGAGGGGAGGCGAGGAGACGAAAGGCGAGCGTAAGAAAAACTAGGAAGGCAGCACGTCGTAAAGGGGGCACACAAAAAGAAAGCAAATGAAAAAGAAAACCAGTCAAGCCAAATAAAAAAACGTGGTAATGACGATGTCGTGACAAGATTGCAAGAGGATCGCTACCGCTGTCAAAAAAAAAGAAAGTACAAACACACACGCAAACGTAAATGGTATGACAGCCAACAGATGACAGTCGACGGGAGGGCACGATGCGAGGAGAACGGAAGATAGAACGGTCGAGAACAGTGACAGCTGAGGTTGTTGTTTACACAATTCAGGCCAACTGTCAAGCAGTGTAATCTGTCACACAAAAACCTTCAGGACTGGAATGCTCACTGCTGCTTTGGCTGCCGGCAGTTAAGAAGAGTTGCAAGAGTTGCAGGAGTCACAGCGGTTGCAGGGCAGATCAAGGAGAAGAAAAAGTGCCACGTTTTTGTCCTTGCTTCTGATCTTTTCTACGAACATCGTGTAAGAAGAGCGTCACCAGGGTCAGCAAGATGCTACCGAGATACTACCAAGATACCCAAGAGTCCAAAAATGCAAGATACCCGTAACATCAACCTTCCAAAAGAAGACGATCTATCTCGTTGTCTTTCTTGGAAACGGTGGGCTCCATCTAGGCTCAGGAGAAAGAGAAGGAGAAGGGGGCAACTCTAAGAAAGGCGTGAAGGAGAGGGCCACCGGAAGCCGGAAGAGAGTAACATCGCGGGTTCCAACAGTAAGATGATAGAGACAACCAAGACAGTCTAGGCGACCTAGAAGTGAAGCCAAGGAAACATTTGAAAAGCACGTCAAAACCATCAAACACGTCGCGACAGGGACACCGGAAGATAATGCACGTTCAAGGGGAGGAAACATCCCAAAGTCCAATAGGACGACAGACTTGTCCTGAGTAAATTTGCATGCTGAACTTTAGTTTTGTTAGCAGAGACATTCTGAGATGATGGTCAGGGACGATGGAGACCAAACGGGGGGCTTTTCCTAACAGCCTACATGCAGTATGCAGGACCAGAAGATGCAAGCCGTGAGATGCATTGCAAAAATACAAAATGCAAAATGCAGGACCAGAAAAACGGATGCAGGCCCCAAAAATATGCATGCACGACGCGAACTCCCCTCCCCGGATGAGACATACTGGTCGAGGAGTGAGCTGTTGCCTGGTGATCTGGAGACTAGAGTCTAGGCCGTTGATGCAACTAACTGGGGGCAACTGAACAGCATGAACAACACATACGACACACCTATAAGGCGGAGCATGTAATAAAGGAGCTTGAGAGACAGATGTAGGAAAGAACTGTACAGCTTACAAAAGAAAACACTGAGACGAATGGACAGCCCGGAGCCCGGGGAACTGGCGGAAGGGCAAGCTACTGTCGCGATGACAAACGTCGTCGTTTCATAAGGGTAAGGGAATTAGACAAGTGACCCTATTCAAAATCAAGAAACAAGAAAGAAAGGAAAAAGAAAAATTGTTCAAAATGTTTCCGGGAAGCTGGCACGTCATTGGAGAGGCATCCAAACGGAGGGGCACTTGACCTCGCTCTCGTCCGAGAATATCAACAGATGACAGAGCTATCACCACTTCCGATGGTGCTGATCTCGGAGGAAGAAATAGAAAAGGACGAAGAAACAGAAGAGCAACACGGGTGTCCTCCTTGAACACGGCCGATCTCTCCGCGGCTTGCATCCTCTCTCTCTTTCGACGTTGTATTCCCGTCTCTAAACCGTGCTTCCAGCTCTCGTCTATCTGGCTCGTCCTGCCCGCTACTGGCTGCGCCTTCTTGCTCTCCCTTTCCGATGTCTCTCTTTTGGATCTTCTTCTATGAAAAAGAGAGGCCTTTTCCCATCGATCGACAGTGCAACATAAAAAGGTGCGATTTGCTGTGAGCATAATTAATTTCCCGAGTTCAGACATGCATGTATCCAAAATAGTGGTAGAATAGAGGATGAGAGACGACGAAAATACAGGAGTAAGGAGGCTTCTATTTTCAACTACATGTTGGTCACTCAAAGAAATACTGTAAAGGGCTGAATAGGTCTCGCTCTGCTTGTGAGGCTCTGTTGTCTCTGGTTCAGCTGGCATTGCATTTTGGAGTCGGATAGAGACCGTTTAAAAGGGTCGATCTTTCGTTGCAACGTACGCCGTAGGGTTTTAAGGTCGTATTCTCAGGGATGAGAATTACGATCCAGTACGTTGTGGCTGCTGTAGAGATCTATCAAGGGACGTTTGGCGTGAAGCATGCAAGCACGAGAGGGTTATTGCCAAATAGATGGGATAGAGGCATCAAAATATGCTCAACGAGAGGCATAGATGATGTGAGCGGCTGGAATGCAATAGGCATCATCATGACCCTTATTCTTGGCTTCCTAACCGAGAAGCTTTTGACGAGCAGCCTCGAACCTTTCTTTACAGCAACTCTTCCTCTCTCCTAGAAGACGGACTCGGCTATCTTGCGTTTTTGTGCAACAACGGCAAGGACATGGGGATGTCGGTTCTTGGGTCATCCTTGGTTTTGGGTGGCCGTTGTACCACACGACAAAGTCCAAAGACCAGGTTGCCTGGTGAAAGGGGTAATAAGGATAACGGGATAGGAGATCTCATGTTGCACCGCTGTGGCGGCCCGGACTCTGATGCGATCGTATGATGCCACAACCACGGAGCTCACAGGGTCCTGAAGTTCGTTGGCTCTCCTTTCGTGACAAGCCAAGCCACCTCCGTAGGAGAGAGAGGATTCACCCTCATTCTCACTCTCGTCGTCATTGGCTCGATCGTGACTGGCATGTAAGGCCATGATATGTCAAAATTAGTATCAAGGTTAAAAACCTGGTTCTCGTCACGGATACTGCCTCTGAGGCCGCTCCCCTGCAGTACCTTGCTCCCTTCACTGGTAAGTTCAATTTCATCCCAGTTGATTCCATCCCACTTTGTTGTTTTTGTTGACGTTGTTGGAGATGCTACTCGCACCTTCCGTAACTTGCGCACCTTGAAAGATGGCAGTATTGGCCTCACTATCCCCATGATCCCAGATACCGGATAATTTCAGAGTCCAACCTGACCATCCGCCAGACATTCTAGAAGACTTCCGTGTGGCGTTATTTCTTGTGCTCGCATCGTCATGCCTGTTTCCTTTGACTGTCGTCAACCAGGACATCATGTTCTCGGCGCCACCTTTCCAGCCTCGCTTTGTCGACTCGCCTGCTCTTCAGGTTTGTACCGCGTCAATTCGCTTCGAGAAGCGAGTTTGTTCCTCTCACCGTAGGATCAGTCATGGGTACCCTGGATACCGTCTAGGATTCCTATGTATGCCGACAGTAACGGAAAAACGTGGAAGCCCATATATCCTCCGTGTCTGCATACAAATGCAAAGCATCACCGACCGAACTGAACATCCATGCAGTGGCTGACCGCCATTCATGATAGTAATTGCATACCAAAAATGATAGTTCCTATTGCAATCTATGCAATGCCGGTGAAAGGGTCCCCCATGCCTGCGACCACGTTTTCTAAACTACGATATCCGGCCACGCTTTATCCTACCCATGGGGGGAGGGTATGTGCTTCACAAGGCGTTGTTCTCTTGTTTATATGAAACGAGGGCTAGGTGCAAAAAATTGCATACCGAAGAGCGGTACGGGGTAGAAAAAATAAGAGAAGAAGGTCACGAGGGGGTGTGTATAAACGATTCTCGATGTAAAGCGCGGTTGGTGATGATGTAGAGAATGTAAACAATTGTGTAAGTATGGTATTGAAAGTAAAAGGTAACTTCTGCAGATAAACGATATGTGCATTCGCTTCAACAACAAAATAATGGGATTTTGCAATGCAGTATTTGTTAGAGAGTTCATTTTGAATTGATGTTGTGATATCAATGTAAATAAACACAAGGCTAGGGTAGTAGCCCATTGACTTTATGGTTGCATGCCACATTCCATCATCGAAAACAAAGTTAACCCAAAGACCACCGCCGCAAGGCTATTAGTCACTAATATGAATAAAGGCATATCTATACAATAAAAACAAACAGACTTGTTTCTTGGGGTACAATTTTATTTCACAATGCATTCTTTCAAGAGCGGTTGAAGAAACATAATGTCCGAAGATGCGGATGTTGTGATGTCGTCACGATGCCGGCAAACTTTCCACTCACAGAACCTCATCGACCGGATTGTCAGGATTGCTATCAATTTTATGCTGTACCTATATGGTCGTTCTCTAAACAGTTACCTCGTAACCATAATTCGTTGGGCTTGTCTTCTGTTTACCTGGAGCGATCACAGCTTTGATGCACCCTCCCCGTTCGCATCCTCATCTTCGTCTGCACCGAACAGATTTGTATATGCTGTGTGCACCTCCTCTGTGAGATCACTTGCCTGCAAGCTGCGTCCACGCTTGACAAACGCCAACCGGGAGGATTCCTAAATTGTCAGTAAGCGATACGATTATCACCGTCGTCGAGAAGGTGGGCTTACCCTTGTAATGGCACTGCCGGCAAACGCAGCGAGTAGTACTGTCTCCCGCTCGTCCAGAGGTTTTCTCGACTTCTTTGTGTCCCATAGCCCGTCGTGGTATGCCTTGCGCCATCCGAGGAACGTCGCAATGGAACCCGTCAGCGTGTCGCCCTGTCCGCCCGACCGCTTGCGACCTCCTGTCAGATCCGACTCGTAGGGTCCGTGGGCATTGTCGTCCGTGTATGCTGCGACTGTGTCGACGGCACCCTTCTCCACAATCGTCACGCCACCGAGTGCCTTGGAGAGACGGAGAGCCTTGCCACCCCCATCCTTGTTGTCCTTCTCCTTGTCGTCACCCAGGAACGCCTTCTCGAGCCGGCCAAACTCCACCACATTCGGTGTCAGCACCGCCAGTGGGTAGCCCTTTACCAGGTCCGGTTGGTTCTGCACAAGGAGCAGCGCGTCTGCGTCCAGCACCAGTGGCAGGTTCGCCTTCCGTGCCGCTGCCACCACGTGGCCGACCGTCTGCTGCATCAACGGATCGCGGCCGAGGCCGGGGCCGACCACAAGCACGTGCAGCCGGGGCAGAAGCTCGTCAATGACGCGCTTGCTAATGGCCTTAGGATCGGTCTCATCGCCCTCGGAGCCGGGCTTGCTGCCCTCACGCATCAGCGGGTGCACCATGAGGTTAGGCGAGTATGTCTTGATCACCGTGGCCGCTGCAGGTGTGCAGATGACATGGGACATGTCACAGCCCAGGCGCGCGCTGGCCATAGCGGAAAAGTAGGGTGCGCCTGTGTAGTTTTCGCTGCCGCCGATGACGCCAATGCGTCCAAGCTGGCCTTGTCTGTGTTAGCTTTTGTCTTCGCCCCTCTCGTTTATGTTCTCGCTTCGCTCGTTTGCAGCCTGAGCAAGCTCGTAGCTCTCGCTGCGCTAAAGCTCTTCCGTCCCAACTTACCCTTGTGGAAGCTCGATAGCATTGGCGGCACCATCTGGCGCGCAAGCGCAAGGATCTCCTTAGTAGCCGACGACATCTCGGGGACAGGCGAGTCGGCCGGGGACATTGTGTGGAGCTTCGAATTCGAATTGGAGGTCGTGGTCGCGGTTGTTTGATCTCGATGCACCCCGACTTATTGTGTCAATTGATGTCGTCAGGAGCTCTTGTGTGGGGAGGGGGGCTTCAAAGGAAGGTGCTGTTTGGCGCAAAGGGGGCTGGGATTGAGAAAGATGGAAAGGAGGTTGAGAAGAGAAAGAACGACTGTCGGTTTGTCGCTCCTTCAGCTATTGTTATGTTGTGTCGAACGTAGCTTCCCTTTCTTGCACATCCATGATGTCACGTTCTTTCCCTCTTTGTGGTGCATTTTACAGCGGTTTCGCATGACTATTAACACCGGGAGGGGCCGATGCAGGTGTCGTGGCGGGAGGCCCTTTGTCAGCAGATCCAACTCGGAGAAGAGGAAGGTGTGCACAACAACATGTCAACGGATCACGAAAGGATGAAAAGGTCGAGATAATTGAGATTAAATGTAGATTCAGATGAAAATCACGTAGGAAATCAAGTGCGATTGAGCTTTTCGTAATGCTTATAATTTACAGTGAATTTGGCTGGGACAGCTGGTAAGATCGCCGTCTGGCACCCAAATGCTCAGCTCATTTTCGTCTTCATGCTCGTCTCCCTTTCATCCCGTCCTATTCAGTTGTTTCCGTCACCAGTAATTTTGTCACAGATGAAGAGAACCAAATGACAAGAAAGGTAAAAAAGAGAACAATTAAAAGAACAAAAGAAAGCCAATTCAGATGGGAAGCAAAAGACTGAAATACCAAAATATAAAGCAGACCTCAGACAGTCGCCCCAACAAAAAAGACAATACACACAAGGCACAACGAGCCGCCTCTTCCTCCTCCTTCAAGGTTTATAAAAATGCTTTCTACAAGTTATCGCTCCTTGTCAACAACCCTCCTCCTTCTTTCCCCCCGTTTTTGTAAATCTTGCCAAGTCCTTGTACGGTAGGCAGAAAACTTTTTTTTTATTTTACACCACACCCATTAACAAGTCCATGTCCATATATGTTTGTCCATTTGCATTGTGTCTGGACGGGAAGAGCGGCGGGGAGAAAATTATCCGCCCCAAGAGTTTAGACAGTTAAGGAAATTTAACCCAGGAAGCTCTTGGTGAAGGAGCTGGTGATGTCGCGCAGCTTGGCCTCGGTCTCCTTGCTGAGGGCACCCTCCTTCTCAATGGTGGCCAGGATCTCGGACTCGTTGGTCTTCAGGTGGGCCAGGAAGTCGGCCTCCCAGGTCAGGATCTTGGCAACGGGGACGTTGTCGAGGAAACCGTTGACACCAGCGAAGATCAGGGGAACCATCTCGTTGACGGCGTAGGGGCTGTACTGCTTCTGCTTCAGGAGCTCGGTCAGACGCTCACCACGGCTGAGGGTCTGCTTGGTGGAGGCGTCCAGGTCGGAACCGAACTGAGCGAAGGCGGCGACCTCACGGTACTGGGCCAGGAAAAGCTTCAGCGAACCGGCGACCTGCTTCATGGCCTTGAGCTGGGCAGCGGAACCGACACGGGACACGGACAGACCGACGTTGATAGCCGGGCGGATACCCTTGTAGAACAGCTCAGCCTCCAGGAAGATCTGGCCGTCGGTAATGGAAATGACGTTGGTGGGAATATAAGCAGACACATCACCGCCCTGGGTCTCAATGACGGGCAGGGCAGTCATGGAACCACCACCAAGCTTGTCGTTCATCTTGGCAGCACGCTCCAGCAGACGGGAGTGCAGGTAGAAAACGTCACCGGGGTAGGCCTCACGACCAGGGGGACGACGGAGCAGCAGAGACATCTGGCGGTAAGCAACGGCCTGCTTCGACAGATCGTCGAAGATGACCAGAGCGTGCTTGCCCGAGTCTCTGAACCATTCAGAAATAGTTGCGCCTTGTTTTGTTAGCTTAGTAAGCAGTAAAAGCCGTTGAATCGACTTTTGGATGAAATTTGATGATGTCGTTTGGATTTGGATGAAATATTATTGAACCGAAGTGGGTCCATAATTATGGGATCCGACTTAAGACACTAGTCTCTTCGTTCAGATGAAAGGGGAAGGAGCGACCATCCATACTTCAGGAAGGTGCGCAAGTCACGGAAGGTGCGAGTGGCATCTTCAACGACATCATCAAAATGGGATGAAATTGAACTTACCAGTGAAGGGAGCAAGGTACTGCAGGGGAGCGGCCTCAGAGGCAGTGGCAGCGACCACGATCGAGTACTTCATAGCGTCGTTCTCCTCAAGAGTCTTGACAAGCTGGGCGACGGTGGAACGCTTCTGGCCGACGGCGACGTAGACACAGTACAGCTTCTTCGACTCGTCGGAGCCGTTGTTCCAACGCTTCTGGTTCAGGATGGCGTCCAGGGCGACGGCAGTCTTACCGGTCTGACGATCACCGATAATCAGCTCACGCTGACCACGGCCGATGGGGACCATGGCGTCGATGGACTTCAGACCAGTCTGGACGGGCTCGCGGACGGACTGGCGGGGCAGAATGCCGGGGGCCTTGAGCTGGGCACGGCGGCGCTCCTTGGTGTTCAGGGGGCCCTTGCCGTCAATGGGGTTACCGAGAGCGTCGACGACACGGCCGAGCAGCTCAGGGCCGACGGGGACGTCGACAATCTGGCCGGTACGCTTGACGGTCTCGCCCTCAGCGACGAGACGGTCAGAACCGAACAGCACGACACCGACCTGGCCAGCCTCGAGGTTCATGCACATGCCCTTGACGCCGGAGGCGAACTCGACAAGCTCCTCAGCCTGGACGTTGGCCATGCCGTGAACACGGGCGATACCATCACTGTGGGTGTTAGTAGAATGTCACGATTATATATGAGCGATTTGTCGACGTCGACCTCGAAAAAAACTTACCCGACCGACAGGACACGGCCGGTCTCGGCGAGACCAGCCTCCTCCTGGACACCACGGATGCGCTGCTCGAGGATGGTCGAGACCTCAGTTGGCGAGGCCTTGGCATCGGCGTAGGTGCGGGCCTGGATGAAAGCAGGGGCGACGACGCGGGCCTGTGATGGGAGATGATGTTAGTTGTGTGGTGCTTTGATGTGACGGAGCAATGAACCGGCGAAGCAATGAATGCCTTGGACTGTGAGTGAGACGAAGACGAGACGTGACAATGGAAGACGGAAGACGAAAGAAGCGCGGCTGTGGAGAGGTTTGATCGCGACACCTGGAAGCTCCCCCCCAAGCTTCGACCCGAAGCTCGACGAATCAGAAGCGCCAGCGAGACAAAAATGCCGCTGTCGCTTCTTTTTTTGCTGTCCACCCCGGCGCCGACAAGCCCATCAAAACGTCGGCTGTCAATTGAAATGAAGCTGTCGCTGATGAGCTTGCCAGTCCGGGTTGTCCGATTCCATCGAGTCTTGGTTGTTGTTTCGGGTTGTGTGATTTTGGGTTTTGCGTTGTTTGTCGGCTTCGGGTGGTTTCGTGTCCGATTAATTTTTCTGACCATCGATGGCAACCTCAGGCTGTCTCGTCGTTTCGTCCTGTGGCTTTTCTTGAGGATGTCCGACTCCAAGCCCGGCGATGCCATTCATCTTCCATGTCTTCCATTGTCATCGTCGTCGTCGTCGTCCTGGTTTGTTGCTTCGTCAAAAAATTCTTTCGCCTCGGGAAAACGTACCCCAGCCACTCTGCTGGCAGAGATGGCGCCGACGGCGCGCGTCGACTGTCTGAGAGCGTTCCGGAACATGGTCGGGACCGTTTTGATGTGAAGAAAAGAAAAGGAGAGGGTGACGAGAAAAAAAGGAACTCGAGAAAACAATTGCAAGACCAATTGCAATTGAGCAGCGCGGGAGGAGAGGAAAAAAGAGAGCGAGATATTGGGGAGGGAAAAAAGAGGAGAGAAAGAGAGGAGGTGTTTTGGGAGGGTAAGGGAGGAGGAGAGGAGAGGAGAGAGACGAGGAAAGCCGGAAAAGCAAGGAGAAAAATGCGAGACTTTTTTTCCCGCTGGGCGAGACGAAGAAAAGCGGCCGGGGCTGTTTGGCGCAGTGCGCTATGGGGGAAGAAATGGGCCAAATGGGCCAAAATGGGCGCCACAAGGGGAACTGGGAGAGAGGAGACCAGCATCGAGGAAAGAGGAGCCAAGGAAAGTGGGTACACTGGTCGCTATGGGTGCAGAGGGAAACGAGCGAAAAAAAGTGAACCAGCAGGACACAAAAGGGAAGAAAACAAGCAGGTAGTGGGTCCAGCGAGCGGGTCGGTCCAATCACAGCGGGCTGGCAGGTTTTTCCGCCCTAAAAATTCCGGTAACAGGCCCCCAGCTCCTGAGATTGGAGAGGGAAGGTCCAGGGGGACAATGGGGACAACAAGAAAGCAAAATGGCAGGAGCGCAACAGGAACACAGGCGTGGCCGTTGGTCCGGCACGGCGGCAATAGGGACTTTGCGGCGTGACCCATATGCAATAAGGATTATGCAATTATACCGTATGCGGCTTTTTCGTGCGGTCGACTTACCCGCGACGCTTTTCGGTTCCTGATGGCACGAATTGTAGATGTTCGCTGAAAGGAAGTTTTGGACATCAAACAATCGACACAACTCAAACACGACACAACAATAATTGCTTCAAAAATCAACTGAACGGGTCTACAACAACTCTCTCAACCTCTCTGCCTCCCGCACCGGCGAGCCTCGTCTGTATGCGGCCTTCTGGTTGGCCTCGTCCATAAAATCCTCGGCAATTCGGAAAGTGGAGAGGCGCCAGATCCTGATTACCGAAGCGTGACAATGGTAATTTCAGAGGCAATTTCAACTACAATGTGCGATGAGGACAGAACATGACGAGAATGAACGCAAGACAGACTCAACAGTATCGTAGAGACAGACGGCTAGTCGAACAACAAACTGAACATTGCGTCGACATCGTCAACATGCAGCTGCCGCAACGGACCGGTGACCGTTCGCAGCCGGCATGTGCCGGAGTCCAGAAGATGGGCTCCACTTGGCCATACACAAAAAGATCATGCCTGTAGTTTGAGGTATGAGCTGCGCGTTTGACGAGTCTGGAGTGCATACAGAAATAAGCTCCCGTGAAGAAACGTGAAAGAAGAGGCCCAATATTCAAGTCCCGTGACTTGCAGCCTCAGGCTTGTGTCCAAAAAGGGAAAGAGCTGTCTCGAATTCTTTTCGGAGCTTGACCACGGTCCACAAGTGACCACACCACATGAATAGGAGAGCAGCTCTAGGAAAGGAAATATGCGGTTGGAAGAACAAAAAGAAAGAGACAAAAAAGAACGAAAAAAAAAATATTACAGTATTCAAAGTGCCTGTTTGGAGGAGGAGGCGCATCAGGAATTGAGCCCGATGCGGGGGTCGAACCTTTGGTTGAGTGTTAACAAGATGTTCGAGAAATTCGACATTTAAGAGCACAACTGGACTCGAATGCTCGTTATTGAATATGTCACTTACCCGCAACCTTGAGATTAAGAGTCTCACGCTCTACCGATTGAGCTAACCGGGCTTTTTGTATGAGCTTTGTTTGTTGAAGCCAGCGGCCGCATGCTCGGGTACAAGTTGCAGGAACTCGCAGGGGAAAGGGAGAAAACCGTTCGCCCCGAGCGAGTGGATCACGGAAGACGCGAACTTGCGCGGCTCCAGAAAAAAATTCACGATGCGCTTGGAAAATTTGCTACGAGAGCCGATGGAGACGCGCTGTGGGATTATGTAAGTAGGCTACTTAGGGCAAACGGGTACGTCTTGACGAGGCTTTGAGGATGGATGAGATGGACCGTAGACAACAACTTGGCTCTGTATTTCTTTCTTTTCGCAATTTGTCTGTCTTCTTATCTCTTCGTCTTTAATTCTGTGCCCCTTTCAACCTCCTTGATCGAAGAAGGTACAGATATCTTTAGTGCCGCTTTCAAAATCCGGTACCTGACGTTCCTGGCGCGTTGCATGTTGACAGTTGGCCGTTGGTTCTTGAGTGTTAGCCACGCTTACAGCGAGATACAGCCGTTGGCACTGTCCTCGATGAAGATACCACCATAGATCTGCCCCTCTTTCAGACCAGTCTCTTGGAAGCCGCTGTTGACTACATCGCTCGTGCCCGTCGGCTTCTTGAGGATACCAATCTGGTACTCGCCGGCACCCGTGAGGTCGTCAGCCGTGGCCTTGAGGACAGAGGCCAGCGGGTCGGTGCCCTTGGAGTAGTAAACCTGGACAGTGCTGTTCCACGTTAGAGAGATACATCAAATAACACAGGAGGGCTTGACCTACTTCTTGTTGAAATCCAGGGTAAAGGCAAAGTTCTGCCAGTCAGACGTCTCCATGGGCGTCGACCACAGTAACTTGTTCTGCCGGCTCAGCACCTTGAAGGTGTTCTTGGGCAGACCCGACTGGTCAATCAGTGTGCCCGTCTGGAACATGATCTGGTCGGCCGAGTAGTCGCTGGCCTCGTGCCAGACGTTGAGGTACTCGTGGCTCAGGTTGAGCGGGCGCTGGGAGTCCTGCTTGACACTGAAATGCAGCGTCTTGATGCCCGTGTAGCCGGGGCTGCCCGTGTTAGTGTCGCCGTTGAACTGGAGACCGGCGCGGCGGAAACCATTCTGCTTCTGGAAGATGGACTTGTCGCTCAAGGTGACCTCGAGGGCCTTGAATGGCGTGCCCGACCCGTTGACGGCGCCGTCAAAGCGGCTGGTGGGCACTGTGGGCAGCAGCAGGATATCGCTCCACTTAAGATCGTTGCCCTTGACGTACTCGGCGCCGTAGGGGTTGCCACCGCCGTAGGAGTCAAAGTTGCTCAGAGTCAGGGTCGAGGGAATGCGGCCGTCAAAGATGATGGGGCACTTAACAGAGGCAGCAGGTGCGTCGGCCTCGGAGGTCAGGCTCGTGGGCACAGCGGCAGCCACGCCGGCGAACAGAAGCGAAGAGATGGCCTTCATCGTGAGGAGGAGGTAGGTAATCGGTCTCGAAGAGTTGGATGCGAATCTGTCCTGTCCTTGTCGATTGACTTCTCGAAGAACGGCAATACTCGTTGTCTTTAAAGGAGAATTGGACTTCGCTTGAAGCCCTCCCACCCCTTTATTCTCGTTTCTTCGCCATATCCATGTTTGTCATCATCTCCCATAGATTGAGTCCAATATGGGTTTTCTGCAATGTTTGGTTCCGCAGAGCTTTGTTGTGCTCTGTCAGGTCGTCGTCTTCACGGCTGAATAGAACGAGTCCACCGTGCGGCCCATGGAAGCGTAAAGAGCGCAATGAGTGTCAACGGGAGAGGACCAGGCTCATCCCGTCTTTTGCTCTTGCCTCTATTAAGCTCGTATGCTGATATATGGTTGTCCCGGGTTCTTTTCCTTCTTATTGTTCTTTTGCTTGCTGGACCGCATTTCGACATCTTCCATCATCCGGCAAATAAACGGGCAGCGGCAACGTCTTCCAGATTGCGAGCCATTGTCGAGTTTGGATGTTTTGGGGGTGTTGTGTCTGGTTGAGAACACAATCTCAAGATGTCGTACATGGTTTTCATCGTTTTGTTTTTTCTCTTTCCACAAACTTGTTGACATCAGTGCCGACAGCCTTTTCGCCTTCTTCAACCCCATTGACAGACGACGTCGCTATTGTCGTGCAGTAGCGTCGCGGTGTAAAGCCTCTTTGGGCACTTATTGGAGCAGCGTCCCAATAGGGCAGCTGTAACAGCGAAATGGGAGAAGCCTGGTGTTCAGCTCAATGGCCAATCCAGACCAGTCGAGTCAGACGACCTTTACTTTCTGGCATAACAAAACAAACATGCAAAGAGAGCCCTCAACTTGCCCTCGCCGATTTGAGGAACAAGGAGTAACATGATGTCAGAAAATAAAAGACAGAAAATGAGGAGAAGGACAGAGACCGGATGTTGAGCCAATGAACTCTAGACAAGATCGTAGAAAGAATGGAAGAAGAAAAGGGCTCGCCGACATCTTTGCCTGAGAAATGTGGCTGCCTAGAAGCACAACACAGCGCGCCGTCCCTAGGAGGCAGGCACGCGCGATTCGATCCGGAAAGAGCTACCAGAAGCGCGCCAGAAGAAAAGAACACGGGACTCTGCATACAACAATTTTACGGGGTTCGATCGGAGAAGCAAGTTCGAAAGTATCAAATGAGAAGGCAATGTCCGATTCGCGATTCGCGATTGACGTCTGACATCCTAATCCCTCAGCCTTCTTGACTGGAAGGTAGATGCCAATGCTTCCTTGTCTTGGAGTCTTGCGCCTTTTTCGCATTTGGGCGCCGCATCCAGCATAACTTTGCGGGGTTTTTAGCGGCATGCACTTGGACTAGCGCCTGTCTGTCGTTTGTCGTTTGGACGTCGCAGTCCACTGGCGGATGGCTGTGTGCAGCTCGTGCAGGTCGCTGGGGGCGAAACGGTCTCGTTTTTCGTATCGAACAAAGTGGGTCCCTCTTTCCCTGCCCAGCCCATCAGGCCTCAGGTACAGATTGTCGCACGGCAGGAACCAACAACATCGAGCTGCACGACAAAATAAACAGGAAGGAACTACCGTCTTGGGTTGTAGAATGATGGAAATAAGATGGCCAGGCTGCAGTTGCAATGACCAGTGTTCCTAGCCTTGGCGCGGGTCTGAGGAACTAAGCTCTTGTAGCTTTGCAAGGTACGAAGTACATGATCGTCATAGTCCCTTTTTGTGTGTAGTCGAGCTTCCCAACATTCGACCGGTGTAGATATAAAAGTAGGAGCACCTGCTCTTGTTTCTTGAGTTGATTCATCTTGCTCCTTCCTCTTCATCTCATCCTCATCTCGCTCTTTCCTCTTTCTTCTCCTCCTTCTTCTACTCCACCGGTCGTCCGAGAAACGCAACTACCAAATTAAGCAAGCTACATGCCAACCACAACCTACTCCAGCACTTAGCAAACATCACCTCCTTCGTCTTCCAAAATGCCTCGTGGAAGCGATATGCCCCCGGAGCTCAGTGATCTTCACTGCTTCACAGAGACCAATGGCGTTATCACGTCCACCATGATCGACATCCCCGGCTACCGCGTCGTCCGCGTTCTCGGCGCCGTCTACGGCCTTACTGTCCGCTCGCGCAACTGGGCTGCCGGCCTCGGCATGGTCCTCAAAAGCATGGCTGGCGGTGAACTGAGATGGTTCACTCATCTGGTGCGTCCTTGATGTCCCCGCATAATTAAATATTGTCACTCACTAACGCGTATAGCTCTACTCTGCTCGCAACGACGCCATTACACGTGTAGTCAATGAGTGCCAGAGCCGCGGCGGCAACGCCGTCATTGCACTTCGTTTCGACGCCGGCGACATGGGCGGTTTCGCCCAGGTCTGCGCGTACGGCACGGCCTGCGTCGTCGAGAAGATTGACGAGGCGCTTCCCGAGTACCCGCAGCTGATCCGCCAACAGATGATGAACCAGATGTAGAGAATAAGAGTCGCGCGTTGGGAGGAGATGGCATACGAGATATGATACCAGTTTGCTTTTGGCAGTTGTTTTTGTTTTCTTTCCATTTTTTAAATGTCACTAGTAATAAATTTAGACGATTTACAGTTAAAATGATTTTATTTTGATTTTTTTACGATGTCAAAATTTGATTCTTATAATTTCTGAGATTTGAAAATGATTTAACAAAAATCTTTTGCACCACAACTAAAAAAAAAATACACAATCGGCATAAATACTTAGTTATCATATATCACCCACATTGACATCCATCCCACAACTCACTTTACGACAAGAAGAGAAGCGACTGGCAGCTGCCAAAGAACGGTCAAACCGGAGGAGTGCATCACCATCAGCAGCGGCAAAACTGCAAG
>JANSLP010000066.1:0-137296 GCA_029298735.1 Ophiostoma sp. CBS 140.51 | reverse complement strand
GAAGAGCGGTGGGGTGTGGTGTATGTGTGTAGTGAAAAGAGAGGAGCTGTTCCGACGTAGAGAAGGATGCACGAAGATATTTCACCCATCTCACTGTTACTAACATCTATTCAACGTTGGTATATTTTTCTTCAATTCAATGAAAGAGCCGCTTGATGTGCTCTCGTAACATAGAGCAGAATTTCTGTTAAGTATGATTGAATGATGCTCAGGACAATACTGCAAGAAGCTATGAAAGATACGGTATAAGAAATGTTGAATTTGAAGACGGGAACAAAAAAGCAATAAACATCAAAACTGAGGAATGGCGGAATGCGTTGATCAGTCTCGCCTAACCCAGCAGTGGCGCATGGCGCACATCCCGTCCCTCCTTTTCCGACGCCACAATCTCTGCCATAATTCGGGCACAATCGTGGCTGCAACGCTTATTTCGATAGTAACTGTGATCAGATTTCCTGTTTGGGTCTCGTTTTTCGGTTATTGAGGTACATTCCTTGTGCTGCAGAAACATCACAGGAATCGGTTCCAGACCCCCATCGTACCTTCCTGGAAAAATGCGCGTTCGTTCCCGCCTGTAATGTTGGCAGCAGGAACGCGCTATTGGGTTTTTTTTTATTTTTATTTTATACCAATATTGATAATTTCAAATCCACCTCTTTTTTGACGCTTCTGCTTGCGAAGACTCGACCATGCCCTAATTGGGTCTGGCAGCAGCAAAAAGCAGTGTTTTCAGGCCCTGATTTACCTATCTAGTCCATGTCCATCATAGTACAGCATACAACATATGCCCCAATTGGGAATATGGTATTTGGCCTCGCGCGTCACGTTTTGCTTCTCCCCTATTTTGCTGTTTCCCCCTTTCCCCGATGGGCTTTTTGTTAAGATAAGTCCATAACAGAATGGCCTTTAAAAGAAAGGAACACCGCCGACGTGATCGTTCGTGGCGTTCCATATTGGTTTTTCTCAGTCTTCTTGGCTTCTGACGTTTATTTCGCGATCTTTTTGAGTTTTTCTACTCGTTACACTCGTTTTCTGTCTTCTTTCCATTTACGTTCGCTACCTTTCCCACTTTCGAGATGATCTCCGGTGTTCTGCTCCTGGCTGGAGCCGTGGCCCGGGTCGCAGCTATTCCCCCAGCCGGCACCTTCTGTTGAAGAGGTCACTTGTTCCACGATCTGGAACACCATTTCCTACGCTTCCATCGAGACAGTGACCTTGTCTGGTGCTGATGCGGGTGAGTAGAACCGATAGAACAGGATGTATCTTAAAGTCAGAACAATGCTAACAAGACAGTAAATTGAAAACCCCCATGATCTCGAGCTGAGCACGATGCATTACGACCATAACACTGACATTTCCAGACCGTCACGGTCACCATCGACCCGTCTTCGACCGAGTACGACCGCAGCACCGTTACTGTCACGTCCACGGCCTACTATGATGTTTCTGTTACTTCGACTTCGACCGCTTACTCGCTTGTGACATCAACAGCGACCGTGATCGAGACCATCACGAGCGTTGACGTGTCCACCACAAACTCTGTCAAGGTGTCGACGTCTGATTCGACCACTACCATTGCCTGTATGTTTATTGTTCCAAGGAAGAAGGAAGAGGGCTACATTCGCACATGCTAACATAGTTTCCAGCGTCCGCCGGCTTCGTACGTTTACAGCACATTTACAGAGTATCCCCATATTTGTTTGTATCTTAGCTGAGTACTAATGAGAAACCTTTGACAGCTTCCCGTGGGTGACACGATCAATGGCTACCCGGTCGCCGGAAAGGCCAAGGCCAAGAAGATGAAGAAGCGCAACAACTGCAAGCCGCAGCCTCCGCAGCTGTCGTCATCGGCGTCGAGTCTCGTCAGAGCATCATCGTCCTCCGCGGTCCCGCAGCTGTACCCCAGCGAGGTCATCTGCCAGCCCGTTGCCGACATCTCACTGACATCGACGGTGACGGCGACTGCTTCGACCGTCACTGTTACCGTGACCCCGAGTGCATCCACGCTCGATGTGACGTCGACGATCACGTCAACCGTGACCGATATTGCTGATAGTAAGCCGAGTGATAAGCCTGCTTAGCCTTGATATGGCCTCGATACGGCCTTGATATAATGATACTGGGCTAACGCATAACCTTCAGCTACCATCATTGAGAGCTTCAGCGCTTCGTCGACCGAGACCGTCACTGTGGACTCTACCTCAATAGTCACGGTGACGTCCACCACCGTCGTAGCGGGCCCACTCCGTACGTATAACTCTGGACCGCACACTTTCATAGCAGACACACTGGCGGCCAAAAAAAAGAATAAGAAAAAAACGCTAACAGAGTCCCTTACAGAGACATTCTACGCTTCCTGTGCGGCTTCGAACGTTGTTGATTTGTACAACGGCGCCTCTATCGACGAAGTTGATATTCCCAGCGGTATCAACTATGGTTTTTATACCACCACTACCGCATACGATTGCTGTGTACTTTGCATGACGACAAGCAACTGCGCGGGCAGCATCTGGTTTTCCACCGGAGACACCTGTTACCTCCTCCTGTCTTCGACTTGCTCTGCCCAGAGCAACGTTGTTGCAGGTACTTTCCCCTACAGCGGCCATGTTGGGAGTACTGGCGCCTATGTAAGCAACGGCAATTGTGGTTACTTCCATGGTCAGTAAAAGGGTCGGCAACATATACGGTCACAGGTAGTTTGTGGTTGAGAGATGGAAGTCGATCGAGGGATGGCGAAGGGCAGATGTAAAAATCTGCCCGTATCTCTAACCTTGGAAATTTCACCCGTCCATTTATTTTCTTTTTCATTCTACCTTTCTTCTTTTACCCACTGCATTGATTATCATTCTTATAGAGATGAACGATTCTATTTACCGTCTATTTCATATGCTGCATATGCTGCTGTCGTTTGACGATGTGAATTTTCTTTAATTGCTTGGCACCCATGTACCTGCATTGCCAAGGCTACAGCAACGGGGAAAAAACTTGAAAAATGGTACATGGCCTGCGTTTGTTGACACGACCCCTATTGCAATAATCACGGATCTGAGAAACGTGTGATGCTATGAATGTGACAAGTAAAAGAAAATGGTTTTGAGCGAGAACAAAGTTGGTGCCACGATACTCATATCCATATGGTTCATGTCAACAGATCAATTATCGCTATTCGCTATTCAACAAAGACATTACGCGACATTACGCTCAACTATACAAAATTACCAACAACGGTAAATGGATATACAAAAAGATTGACATTATACACTTTAGATTTCCCTCAACTCAACCCCTTTACAGAGCCGGCTTCTCGTTGATGTCGATGCTCTTGGTCCGGTTGGCATCGTCCTCGCCAACCACGACCTGGCTGATGCGGCGTTTCTCTAGACGCACCGTAGTCCAGACGAGGCCGGTGACCCAGATGATCATGGCAATCGACACAGCAATCATGGCCCACATGCCGCGGTTGAACCACGGCGCGTACGAGGCACCGTAGAAGATGATGCTCCACCAGGCGTTGACGGCGTTGTTGCCCAGGTTCATGCCAGCCAGCACGATACCGCGGAACAGGGCGTCCTCGTAGCGCATGGCGTCGTTGCACCAGGCGAAGAAGGTGGCCTGGCAGGCGTAGACACTACCGGCCCAGTAGTAGGCGGCAAAGGTAATGGCGGACGAGTGCGACGAGAGCGGGTTCTTGGCAGCGACCAGAATCATAATGGACGTGGCAATGCCTGTGATGCTGATCCAGTATCCAACCAGATAGCGCTTACCGCCCAGGATATCGGTCAGTGTGGCCCAGAAGAGGGTCGACAGGATACCGACGGCGGGCACACCGGAGGGGTAGTTGTTGAGCTGCGAGACAGTGTACTTGACGTACGGGTGGCTCTTCATGTAGAGAGACAGCAGACCGTTGGAGCTGAAAGACTCGACCTCGCCGGCAATGGTCCAGAGGCCGACAAAGCCCCACCAGTAGGGCGACGAGAGCACCATGCGGGCAATCTTGAGGACGGTCTTGATGCTCTTGGGCTGAGCCTGGTGGGCCTGCTCCTGCAACGGGACCCGGTCGCGGGCCAGCTGGCGCTCGGCGTCGGACAGGTAAAAGGCGGTGGTGTTATGCGGGGTGTCCGGAAAAAGGAAAATGCCGTAGAGGGCGACGGGGACAGTCAGCAGGCCGTCAATGATAAACAGCCAGCGCCAGCCCGCGAGGCCGTGGCGGCCGTTGAGCGACTTGTAGATGCCCGTCTGGATGAAGCCACCAATCAAGGTGCCGGCCAGACCGGACGACGTGAAGATACCACTGCGCTTGCCGAGCTCACGCTCCGTGTACCAGGCGCCGAGGATGTAGTGAGTGCCAACGAACGTCGACGCCTCGCAGATACCTTGGAAGAAACGGATGGCCATGATGGCCTGGGGCTTGTGGGCGGCGGCGGTAACCATGGTGAGGCCGCCCCAGAGCAGCATCATCGTGGGGAAGTAGAAGCGAGGCTTGATGTGGTGGAGAGCGACGTTGGAAGGGACCTGGCCAATGACATAGCCGACAGTGAAGCAGGTGTTGATTTCGTTGAGCTGGTTGCCCACGAAACCAAGGTCCTCCTTCATGCCCGAGACGTAGGCATTGGTGAGGTTGGAGCGATCGAGCTGCAAGTCGTGGTTAGCAGGGGAGTCACGATACACGACATACGATGTACGATATCGTGATGTCACGATGCATCACAGGAGCACAAAGAAACTCACATAGTTGATGAAGTAGCTGACGCAGCAGAACGTCAGAATGAAGAAATCAATCTTCTGCACCAGCTTGCGCTCGCCCGGCCGGTAGTTGGTGTTGAAGTACTCGCGAATCCTGGAAGCCATGGTGAACGGCGGTGCGACAGAGTGCACTTGAAAATTCCTTGGAGAAACAAAAAAAAAGGATGAGATGGGATGAAACGAGATTGAACAAGAAAACCAGAAACGACGACGAGGTGCGACGATCAGATCTTATGTCCAGGTTCCAAGGCCATGCATGCTCTTGCAGCTACGGTCCGCTCTGGGGTGTTTTTGCCGGTTGCTGGCGTGCCTCGTGCGAGAGGGGGTCTCAGGGCAGCTCGTGAGGCGGAGAGGAGGAGACAAGGAGAGGAGTCGAGAGAGGAGGTCCGATGATAGCTCGGCCCTAGTGTTCTGGGGTCTGGGCCGCGATGTTCAGGTTGCTTTCTCAAAAGGGAAAGGAAACAAAGATACGGGAATGGGGGTGCAAGCGAACGCAGCCAAGAGGGGACACAAGAAGGACTAAGAGTGCAAAGGTTAAAAAAGTAAAGAAAAGCTGGGGCTTTCTTGAGAAAGTGGTTTAACGGGGAACGAGGCGCGACTCGAATCAAATCAACTGACATGGATTTCCTGGGGTTTTGGCGTCGGTTTTAGTGCGCTTTTGTTTTTATTTGGGAGGGCCAGATTGGAGAGATTGGAGAGATTGGGACGCGGTTATCGGGGCCTGCCATTCGCCGTTGCCGGGATTCTCAAAGGCAAAGCGGCGAACGATGAAAGGACTAGAAGACGAAAAAAAGACCCAAGACTTGAGGAAAAAAACTAGAAAAAAAAGATGCCAAAGACTGAAAGACTCGACTAGGGTTTTAGTGGGCCCCTATCTGCATGTGCTGCTCTGCGCGTGCGGGTGGCTGCTTCTAGCCAGGGCTCCACACCAACCAACAGGACGCTCTTTCCCTCATTCCCTCATTCCCTCATTCCGCTCGTTTTTTCTTTCTTCTTTCTTGCACTGGAAGGCGCAGAGGCGCACAAGAACAACGGCGCAAGGAAGGAGGCGATGTTGATTCCCTTCCCCTTCGAGCCAAGTGGTCCGAGGCATCTTGTGCAGCGGGTCACGTCCAAGGGAAGGCGCGACCAGGGCCACACATTTGGCTTGAACGCCCAGAAAGCCAAATGCGGGGACGCCCGGCTGTTGATGTGCGGTGTGAAATGTACGTCGTAGGCGAGAGAACGGTGTGTGACTGTAACGATGTTGCTAATCAGGAAGTCAGACAAGGCAAGCGGAAACGAAGCGTCGGATACGCAAAGTTGAAAAATCAAGAAATACGCTCGTTTCGTTTCGTTGCTCACCCATGTGTGTCCTTGCCTGCCTGTAAGCCTGCCTGTCCGGACGTGCCTTCCCCCCCGGCTTGTCGGGCAACTTTTGCGCGGAAGCAGCGTGCAGCAGCGCGCCTTCCCTTCCGGTCCCCAACAACCAAGCCCCCCCCCAGGCCATTGGTCGCTCTTTCCCTTTGTGGTGGCGACCTGTCCATCCATGCCTCCATTGTGCGCATCGTGCCTTCCCCGTTGTTCTCTGTTATGGAACTTTCTTGGCAGGAGCGGGGATTTCTGCACGGCCGAGATAGGCGGGTGCAAACTGGACCCGGGGAGATAACGCAGGAAGTAGGTGATCGTGACTGGGCCCTGACCCTAAACGGAAACGAAAGAAACATTGCACACACGCTTCACTCACACTTGACTTCGTCCACACACGCACAAACCTTTACCAGCGCGCCGCGTGGTTAGACGACTCTTGCAAGAGGCTGCAAAACAGTTTCCTTTCTCCTTCTGGCTTGAACGCAAGCTGCCCCAAGGCCCATTCTTTTCATTCCTAACTGTTCCCACCTCGCCGTTCCCACTCGTTCAATTTGGACACTCTCAAGCTCGCCATTTGCTTGGGTCTCATAAGACGT
Source organism: Ophiostoma sp. CBS 140.51 (assembly GCA_029298735.1). Lineage (NCBI taxonomy): Eukaryota > Fungi > Ascomycota > Sordariomycetes > Ophiostomatales > Ophiostomataceae > Ophiostoma > Ophiostoma sp. CBS 140.51. Next base: position 130,607 of record JANSLP010000066.1, on the reverse strand, counting down.
TTTCTTTTTCGACAGCCAGCCCCGGCTCTCGTTCCGCCCGCATACCCGCCTCCCTTCGAACTCGTTTTCTTTTATTCCCATATCGGAATCCTCCACGGCCTCGAGTTCCCACACCCACCCAATTAGGTAAACATGCCAGCCAAGCAGAAGATGTCCGCGGGGACGACATCGAGCTTTTCGTCTGCCAACCCCGGCGAGGCTCGCCCGCGTGGCAAGCCGCGTGGTCGTCGCCGCGACCGGGATTGCGTGACGTGCAAGACCCGAGGACTGAAGTGCGATCTGAACCGCCCCCAGTGCCTACCATGTGTACAGGCTGGGTTGTCTTGTGGTGGCTACCCCATGCGTGTCGTGTGGCAAGAGGAAAGACAGCGGCCGACATCGTCGGCATCGGCAAACAAAGTCACCAAGCCTTCAAGAGCACCAGCCCCAACATCAACGTCAGCCGCAACGTCTGCAAGAAGGGCAAGCACATCACCGACACCAGGACCGCCCATCTCCTCATCACCAACTTTCAGCATATCTCCCGCACAACAACAGCAACAACAACAACTGCCACAACCAAAAGCACAGCCTCAACAACAACCCTCACCACCACCACCAGCGATCATGCCCATGTCGCCTGCTTCGTCGACCATGTCCGCTGTCTACTCACAACTTATCGAGAAGCCGTGGTGCGAAACCGACCAGAACAGCCTTATCAAGCGTCTGGCGGCACTGTGCAACGACATTCTGACAGCTGAGGCACAAGCTCCTTCTGCAGGGGCTACCGAAGAGGATGTCAGCAACACGCACCCACACCCTGCACACGTGCAACAAACATCCAGCAGCCAGACCATCGTACCACAAACAGCAACAGGTGCAGCATCAGCAGCAGCCCTACCCTCCTCTTCCACTACCATTGCGACCGATACGAGGAACAATACCACCACCACCCCATCTTCCGCCCCCCCTCTCAAGCACCGAAACCAATACCTCTCTCTTCCCGAGACCACGGCTCTACTATCCGACCTCTGCGTCTTCATCCAGGCACGCCTCGAGGGCCGCAGCCTGGCCCCTCGTCAGCAGCCGCCCGACTCGCTGGAGATGGTGAAACACCGTCTAGCCGCCCTTGCCCATGTTAACCGTGCCATTGCGGCTGCCAACCCATTTGCCTTTTTGGGCATTGCTACGTTTGCCGTGTTTGAGGTTTGTGACGACACAGCCTTTGGCGAGTGGCAGCGTCATCTTTACGGCGCCCGTCACCTGCTTGACTACCACCACTGCCAAACACTGGCCGATCTCCACCGACTCGCAGCTATGGTGCCGGGACTCATGGATATCTTGGCTCGCCTTGTTTGGTTTGATCTCAGTGGTGCCGTGGTGCATGGAGCTGTGGGTGGACCATTTCAGGCCGTGACCAGTGAAGAGGCCAGCGGCGACGTCTTTTCTTTGACTGTTTCTGCACCCGCCGCACCGGCCACCCCGTTGACGCCCGCACGGCCCGGCCTCATCTTTGACGACTGGCACCGCCAAGTACTTCTCGACGACGAATTTTTTGCCACGGTTGGCATGTCTGCCGATTCTTGTGCCCTCTACGTCGACGTTGCCAAGGGTCATCTGGCCCGCCGGCCGGTCCAGGCTTGTCTACGTGCTGCCGAACAGATTTTGCTTGTTGCCCCTGGTCCTGGCCTCAGCGACTGGGAGTTGTCGGCCAATGTTGGTCGATGTGCCGCCGCCCTTGCTGCGCTCAGCCAAGCCCAAGAAACACGCAAAGAGATGATGGAGGATATGAATGATGACGACGACTCAGCCGAAGAGGACTCGCGATGGGAGTCGACGACGGCGGCAGCTGTTGACAAACTGTGTGCCACGTTGGCAGCCACACCTGCATCCTCTCGTTTCTACATTCACTTGGCCGTGGGTGCCTATGTTGGCGGCATGCAAGCACGGACACGGGCTCATTGTGAAGTGATTAAGCAGTACTGGCTCAATTGCAACGTGTGTGGCATCTCGCGCTACCCCGGCGGCCTGGCGCGGTGCGAAGAGCACTGGCGCCGGATCGGGCTGTTGGGTGAGGGGGAGACTGTAAGCGAGGCATGACCTTCTTGGTTGAACACACAAAAAAACAGACAAAAAAACATCACACGATCATTTACGACGTACGAGTACGAGATATGGCAAAGGGCATAAGGACACAACGGGTTTACGGCAGTCGGTACCGGCAGGTTAAAATAGTGGCTTTTTTTTACGACTACATGATATGCTTGACGTTTTTTACGTTTAAATTAGTGTACTCGGACATTTGTTTCACTTCTTTTTATGATTTCTATTGATTTGGGATTTCCTTTTCCAGCCCCCAACTTTTGCATGTTTTCTTTCCCTTTTGGGAAATTCTTTTCTGGTGTCGCACTTTGCGGATGATTGCTTTCTGTTTTCGACATCGCTTTTTACGAAATGGAATATTGATAGCTGAGCGTCAGCGCATGGTCGCTTGTAAGGATTTATCTTTCGATACGGTCGCGATTGCGATTGCGACAATAATTGCACAGAGAGATATCAAGGGTAGTAATCTACATCGACAGTTCTTTTTCCTCTTTTTAAGTCTCATTCTATTTTTCGTCACTGATATGATGCACGATGATGTGGTTCCGCTGATTTCGATGAATTATTCCCGTCCACAACACGGTCTGCAGTTATCAGCGCCGAGAAAACGCACGTTCATTGTTGGATCCATTATTCGACTGCTGCACGTCAAAACCTGCGCCTGGTGCACAGTGACTGGCGGTGGCGATCTAAATGATCTAATGTTGGCTTTACTTTGGCCAGGGCCAGGACAAGGGCGAATGTCTGCGCCAGTTGGGCTCGTTGGGATTCACTGGACCAGTTTCGGCGAGGCCCGCTCCCGGCATGATAGGAGAGAGCAATGGTGAACTGAGAAGACACTGAATAGCGTAGTGAGTAGTGAGTAAATCAGACCCCATCCACGGAATAAACATGGAAACACGGCGAACCTGGATTTCTGGATTTCTGGATTTCTGGATTTCTGGATTCCCAGGATCTTTCCGAAAGGCGGAGATACAGAGACCCCGTATCGTCCGATTCATGCAACAGAGACGAGACCGAAGAAAGAATAAGACGACAAAAGAAGAGGAAATGAATCCACAGTTTCCCATAGCTCTGTTTCTGTATCTCTTGCCGGAGAGCGGGCCTGCCGATTGTCGAATCCACGAGGCACACGGCAAAGTACCCGCTATTATCAAGCAGCAGAGGGGGAGGCAAGGCTAAGAGGCTAACTTTAGTGACCACTAACGAAACCACGAGGGGGAGGACTGGAGAAAATGGAGACCGGAGAATGGAGAACGGGTCAACAGAGAGTGAGAGGAGATAGAGGAGACAGAGAGGGGAACGGCACACGACTCGCCACTAGCCCCTTTTAGGCAGGGAATCTATTGTCTTCCCAAGAACAACACGGCGGCCGCCACCACGGACAGCAACGTCCGGAATATATCCCCACGAAACACACGAGCGACGCGAGCAAGTAAACGAAACGAGCGAGCAAGCAAACAAGCAAGGCCCACGAAAGGAAACAAGACCCCGCGGCTTCCGATAGACGGCGACAAGAGAACGACTTCATTTTTTTTCTTTTCATAATTTCCATAATTTCTCCAGACAATTTGTCCTCTTTATCTTTCTTTATCTTTGAACGTTGAGCCTCTTTGCCGGAAGCGTGAAAGTTGTCATTTGATTCCCCTTTTCGTCCTTTTGTCTTTACCTTTCTTGTACGTCGTACACCGTACTTCTTCCTCTACATCTGCGATAACGATTTGTCTCACGACGACTGCATCCCCAACCTCGTCATCGACAACTCCTCTCACGTCTCTCTCTCACACAACCACATAACCACATACACCCTCCCACAACATGACACAAGGAAAGTCATGGGAGGCCCTAGCCGCCCAGAAGCGTGAGCAGCTGGCCGCCTCGCTGCCCAAGGAGTGGCTCGTGCCCGACGAGCTGCTGCCGCCTGCCGACCAGGACGACATCACAGGCTGGCCCGCCGCGTCCGGCTGGTTCACCGCCGAGGAGCTGCGCATCACAGAGTCGACCGCATCGGAGCTCGTGCCCCAGCTGGCGTCGGGTGCGCTGACCAGTGTGGCCGTGACGCGGGCATTTTGCAAGCGCGCCGTGGCTGCTCAGCAGCTGCTCAACTGCTTGGCCGAGACCTGCTTTGACCGTGCCCTCGAGACCGCCGCCGCTCGCGATGAATACTTTGCCCGCACGGGTAAGCCCATGGGCCCGCTGCACGGCCTGCCCGTGTCGCTCAAGGACAATATCAACGTCAAGGGCCTGGACTCGACGGTCGGTTTCGCCTCGCACGTCGGTGACCCGTCAGCGGCCGACTCTGCCCTCGTTGCTGTGCTTGAGGCCGCTGGTGCCGTGCCCTACGTCAAGACCAATGTGCCCACGGCCATGATGATTGCCGAGACGGTCAACAACGTCTTTGGCCGCACAATCAACCCGCTGCACCGCGGTGTGACGCCGGGTGGCTCGTCTGGTGGCGAGTCCGCGCTGATTACTTTCGGTGGCAGCTGTCTGGGTGTCGGTTCCGACATTGGCGGCTCGCTCCGGATCCCGGCCGCGTGCACGGGCCTTTTTACGCTGCGTGCCTCGGGCGGCCGGTTCCCCGTCCGCAATTGCCGCTCAGGTATGCCCGGTCAGGAGGCCGTCATGTCTGTCAATGGCCCGCTGGCCCGCACCCTCGATGACATTGAGGCCTACACCCGCGCTGTCCTCGACGGCCAGCCCTGGCTGTTGGATTCGAAGTGCCTGCCTATCCCCTGGCGGCCCACCGTCGAAATCCCCAAGAAGCTGACCATTGGTGTCCTGTGGCACGACGGCGTTGTGCGTCCTACCCCGCCCGTGGCCCGTGCCCTCAAGCTGGCTGTCGCCCGCCTGGCGGCCGCTGGCCACACACTCGTGGACTGGGACCCGATCGACCAGGCCGAGGGCGCCCACCTGCTGGCCCGCATGTTTGTCGCCGACGGCGGCAAGACCATCCAGCACGAGCTCGACCGCACGGGTGAACCCTTGCGGCCGGAGATGCACATGTACGGCACCGCCACCGAGCTAGGCACCGCCGATATGTGGAAGCTGCACATGGAGCGCTCCACCTTCCAGGGCAAGTACCTGGACCGCTGGAACGCCGCTGGCCTCGATGCTCTGCTGTGCCCCACCATTCCCTTCAACACCGTCAAGCACGGCATGTTTGAGCACGTCGGCTACACGGGTGTGTACAACGTCCTCGACTATGCCGCCATGTCCTTCCCAACGGGTCTGGTGGTGGACAAGACTATTGACCAGCCCGTCGATGTTGAGCACCCTGACTATACCCCGTTGAGCGAGTCGGACAAGAAGGTGTCTGCGGGCTACGACGCCGATACGATGCATGGTCTGCCCATCAGCCTGCAGCTGGTGGCCCGCCGCTTGGAGGAGGAGAAGGTCATTGGCATGTGTCGCAGCGTGCTGGCTGCCATTTCCGACGAACCCAAGGCCAATGGTGTGAATGGTCATTGAGTTGGAACTGAACACAGTGCAGTAGAAGGATTTGAAATGGAAACCAGTAGAAGCGAATTGACGAGTCATTGACGAGTCAATGGCTACATTTTTAGGTCCTGTCTTCCGCCTTGACGGCGGTGCGGACTTTACCCGTGTGTATACTAAGATTATCGCCGGATCGGGATCGGTCGACGTTTAACCCCGATTTTAACGGGCACGACTATATAAACAAGAAGAAGGAGAGGAAAGGAAAGGAGGTTCCTGTACAAGAGCATCATTAGCATTGATTTCAATTAAACAACTCACTCTCATACTCTCCCTCTCTTACTATCTTGACTTACCCCTACCGCCCATCATGCTCTTCCCTCATCACGCAAGCATCGGCGCCGCCGCCAAGATCCCGGCGCCGGAGGCCAAGCCTATTGTCGTCTACAGCCCCCTGATTCTCAAGACGCCTGGCCGTCGTGTCGACCTGCAGCTGCGTGTCACAGCGCCTGCTGCTCCGGCTGCCAGCAAAGACGGCTTTCCCGTCCTGCTCTTCTCCCACGGCCATGGCCGCAGCGAGTGGTTGTCCTCGCAGCAGGGCTATGCACCCCTCGTTGAGTTCTATGCCGGCCTGGGCTTTGCTGTCCTGCAGCCCACCCACTTAAGCTCCAAGGCACTGGGCTTACCCATGGACAATGACACCATCCTGGACATCTTTTTGGAGTCTCGCGTCCAAGACATGTCGATCCTTCTCGACCGTCTTGATGAGGTCGAGGATGTTGTCCCCTTCTTGACCCATGGCCAGCTTGACCGCAGCCGTGTCGCCGTCGCCGGCCACTCGCTTGGTGCCATCACGGCCAGTGTTTTGCTTGGTGCCACCAACACCGACCCCCGTGATGGTCATGTTTCTAATGGTGTCGACACACGCATCAAGACTGGCGTAATCATTGGCGGCCCGGGTTCGGCCGGTAAAGATCTGGCCGATCTCTCGGAGAGCGGCAAGACTATGGTGCCCTTTTACAAACCCGACTTTTCGACCATGGCCGCGCCGACCCTCGTGGCCTGGGGCGATGAGGATGTGGGTCCCCACTTGACCGTCCGCGGCGCCGACTGGCACAACGACCCCTATGTGCTGGGGCCCGCCCCCAAGGCGTCCTGTATGGTCAAGGGCGGCAAGCACGGGTTCGGTGGCATTAGTGGTTGGGACACGGCCGAGACGCTCGACGGCAGTCCCGAGCGGCTGGCGGCAGTGCAGCGTCTGACCTGGGCGTACCTGTGGAGCCAGCTGTACCCGGAGGACAAGGCCTGGGCCGCGGCCAGCGAGGCCCTCAAGGGGCTAGAGGAGATTGGCAGCGTCGAGAGCAAATAAGCAGCACTCGCTGTGTGTTGAAACAAAATTATAGCACTGCACTAAAATTGAATCAAGGAAGTTTGCGCTTATAGTTAAATCATAGCCTATATTCATACTACATATACAAATCATAAAAACAAGGAACCATCTTACACACTCTTGGAGCTTAAGCAGTCTCGCCGTCGACCTTGTTGACCTGGACGGCCACGTTGCCCTTGACATCCGTGGCAGTCTTCTCAGCGGTCTTCTTGTCCGCAGCATCGGCAATCTCCGTCAGCAGCTCAATCGTCTTGTGGTCTACAATCGCCGCCGCATAGCGCTCCACCATGGCAGCCACACGGGCCTTGGCCTGCATCGAGTGGGGCGTCAACACCCAGCCAAGTCCCGTCAGAATAGCCTTGCGGTACTCGGTCATCACCTCGGGGTCCTCGCGACTCAGAGTCGGGCCACCGTGGCGCGCCAGAGCCTCCAGGTAGCGGTCTAGCACGGCCAGCTCGTGCATCCGGCGCTCCTCGACCGTCAGCATGCTCACCAAGAAGTAGGCCAGGTCGTGGAAGGCGGTGCCGACATGGGCAATCTGCCAGTCCAGGAACCGCACATCGTCGCCCTTTAAGTAGGTGTTGCCGCTGTGGGGGTCACCGTGCACAAGGCAGCGGAAGCGCGGGTTGCGCGAGGCAAAGTACGTCGACAAAGCCCGCGATGTGCGCTCGCGCGAGTCTTTCAGGATGGCCGGCAGCGGCGGGCGGTCAGCGCCCAGAATCAGCTCGTCCCACATGCCCAGCAGACCGCCCATGGTAACGTCGTAAATGTTTGGCTCGAGCCAGGCCAGCTCAGCAGCTTTGGGGGACTCGTTCTCACCCTCCTTGGTCGACCAGCCCCACGTCTTTGCGTGCAGGGTGGCCAGCTGCTCAACACCCGAGTGCACGGCATCGAGCGAGTACGTCCGCGTCGGGTCACCAAAAGTGAAACCGCCCGCCGCCAGGTCCTCCATGGCCAGAATGGCATTGTCATCGTTGGCACCCGCCCAGTAAACCTTGGGCAACTGGAGGACAGCATCATCCGGCAGGGTAGGCACAAACTTGGAAAACATGTCGACCTCGCGCGTGTAGGCGCGGATCAGAATCGGCTTGTAGCCCGGCGTGGCAAACATGACCGGGCTAAAGCCGCCCTTGAGGAGCACCTTTTGCGGCTTGCCGGCAGCACTCGCCTCCTTCTCGTCCTTGTAGGACAGAGTCACATACAGCTTGCTCGTCGTCTCAAAGAGACGCGCGTCCGTCACTTCAAAGCCCGAGATGGACGGGTCGCTGAAGACGGCCTGCAGCCAGCCGAGGGTCAAGTCCTCGGTGCTGAGGGGCATTGTGAAAGCGTCGACAGACATGGTGATGTTGTGAGAGGGGCTGGTGGATGTGTTGAGTGGCTTAACTTGGGAAGAAGAAAGTAGATGTGACGAAATGGTGATATGATGAGGGAATATGATCGAATACGTTTCAAGAGGAGAGTATGCAGATGTAGGATGAGAAGAAAAAAAGTAGAAAAAGATGAAGCACAAGAAAAAGAAACAAGACAAGGAACTTTGGTTGCTTTTTCCTGGGACAAGAACCGCGGGAGAGGGACAGATATATCCGACGTTTCTACAAGTAAGGACGAATGGGACGGAGTGTGGAGTATGCAATATATGCACCAGTACGAGGCACAGAAGGCGGCTTGGGCGGGCAAGCAGGCAAGCTCAAGGTGTACGGCGGCGGGGAAACAAGGTGGCAGGTAAAGACAGCTCAATAAACAAGGACGGAGACAAGGAGGCAAGGTATCAGTCTGACAACTGACAAGGAACGGCTGCAAGCGAAGGCACGGACAGGACAATGGACAAACAGATAGGCGACGGCGACTGGGAAACCGAGGGGCGGGCGATGGCAGGATGGCAGGATGGCAGGCAGGCAGGCAGGATGGCAACGAAGTCCCAGGAAACAGGAACTGGACTCCCGGACAGCAGCGTTGCATCTCCCCTTTTCTTTGGAAACAATGGCGAGGATGCCCATTTCAGCCAAGATGAATGGCCGAGCAAGAAGAGGCAATAACGCATGTGAGAGGATGCATGTTCAAGGGAGGCCATCTTCCACAGACAGGGACAAGATGCTGGGACGGCCAGGCCATGTCTGAATAGTTTCCAAGAAGTAGAGATTGACAGCTGCATGCACTGAACATCGTTGCATGTCTGCACATCTGTGCACCAAGAGGAAGGTCGGATCCAGAACCTGGGACGGGCTCGACACGACTGCAGCATCTCAGACACTTACCCTAGGTGGGAAAGTAAGGCAGAGATTATGTTCTCACGTCCTCCGCCCTATTCAACAACTGGAGCCCCCCCCACGGCAGTCAACCGAGCGAGCGAGACACCACTTGTCGGACGATGGGCTTTGGAAGGTGAAAAAGATGGTGCCGGGGAGAGTCTCCCGGCAGCCCAAGTGGATCCCGAGTTATGCTGAAGAAAACTGACGAAATAGCAAAAACGACAGAAACCGACAGACAACGAAGATAAACCCATAAAAAAGGCCATAAAAATATTGGCAAAAGGAAGATCGACAAACAAAGTCCTCACGCGAGTCGACATCGAATCCACAAGAGAGCCACTTGAGTGTGACTTTAGCCCACCAGAGTGGCACTCAAGGCGCTCTCTGCGTTTTTCTTGAGTCTTGTCTGCAACCTACCCGCATCCTCTCTGGCACTCACCACCAAAGCTGGGCTGGCGTGATACGTTGAGCGGAGTCAGTGCATTTTTCTTCGTCTTCGTGTGCACTCAAAACGGGGTCCAATGAGAAACGCCAAGCCCAACGGGGTAGCATTGGCGGAGGGTCCCTGAGGGGCAGTCCCGCGGTTAAGGTTGCATGCGGCGGCGGGAAGAGGCAGCGATCAGCAGGAGGCACACTTCCCAAGGAAGGGAAAATGGGGAATGGTCGTTTCGTGGCGCATACAAAGTGGGAAAGGCGACGGAGAAACGACGGTGAAAGAAGAAAGGGCAAGAAAAGAGCAAGAAAAGCAAAATTCTGTCAAACCTCAAAAACTTTGCAACAATAGACAACGAGTGAAGGCCGAGGATAGGATAGGGACGAAGCGAGGCGATGAAGAGAAGAGAAGAAAATATAAGAGGAAGAGGCGAGCGAAAAGAAAGAATAGGAATGTTGTAAAAGGAGCTGCAAAAGAAAACAAAAACGACATCTGATGAAACTCGACAACAAAGCTTGACAACACATGTTAAAAAGGAAACTGGCCGGAGAAAAGGACACATTATTGATGATTCAGATTTTTGTCTCTCGCTCGCATGGTCCAGGTTCTGGGTCAGGGGATTGCGGCACAGCCGTCAGAAGTATGGCAACGGCCCGAAGACGCAAGTGCTCACAGAGGACCTACTCCGTGCTTGTACCTGTCAAAATAATGTGCAAGCAATACTGTAGAGAGTACGCCGTAAAATACAATCGTATAAATACGGCTCTGTACGGCAATGATGGCATTAATACGGTCTTGGACTTGGACGACTCGCGTATGCCGGCACTGCCAAGCTAAAGGATGCCACGCCGTATTCTCGACTTATGTGTGCAGCGGTTTCGGCTATATTTACGGAGCTTGGAGCACGGAGCAGGAACAGAACCAGGAACAGAACAGGAGCACGGGGAAAGGAGCGTTCCAGCCAAAAGCGATGATCTCTCTTCCTTCCTATTTTGTTGACTTTAGCATGAAAACTAGACTTTCCCACATGCTTTCCCCCCCTTTGACCCATATGGATTGACAGATTGACCGTTGGCATTTGCGAACTCTTCTGCTCTTCCCTCGTTTGACTATTTCAGACCGGGAGCCATCCGTTTTTATTTTTCAAGGGAAATGGAAAACGAAAGAAACCAATGAGCCTGGAAACAAGAGCTGCACTACTTGAAGATCATGCATGACAAAGTAGATAAATATTGTGTGCATTGTGTAGATAGCTTGGTGTCTCATGTTTTGCCTAGAAATGGATGTTTATATACTCATGTTCACAACATCTCAACATATCGCCACATTCACGCAAAATCAGCTGTTTTGTTGCAAACTTGTCGCCTTCTTCATCTCTTCATCTCTTCCTTCTTCCTTTCGTCTTCCTCCTCTTTCTTTCTTATTTCCTATCTCAGAATGATTTTGCGCGAGTTCTTGGTCACTGGGATCGTCCAAGTTCGAAACGGATGCACTGCAACGTGCCGGGGTATACGTCGAACTGTGGGACTCTTGGGATCTCCCGCCATTGAGCCATTGTCTGTGGTTTTCTGTTCCTATTTTGTGCCCCATTCCTTTTTTTTGTTCTTTTTCTGTTCCTGTGTGACTGGCAACACTTTTTGTACCACTAATGTGCCGGAACTGTGCCGCAGAACAATGTGTGTACTTTTTGTGCACAACCTGAACCTGGCCGTCGGTCTCGGTCGATAGTCAACTGTCAATATCAATGAACGGCGACGCCAGCAAATGCCAATGTCCACCCCTGACTCGTCAATGCAGCCCATGCAGAAAATAGTGAAAAACCTTGCAGAAAAACAGAAAAAGAAAGCAGCCTCCTTATTCACTGCAACAGACGATCCCAAGATTTTGTGCCGGATTTCTGTGCCGGCTTCCTGCACCGGTTGTCCTTGTCTGTGTTTTCCTGGGTTTTGTCGTTTTGTCATTTTGTCGTTTTATTCAGTCACTTTATTTGCAGTTAAATCCTTTCTTTTTATTCTTCCTTGCCTCCCTCTCCTCCGTCTGGCGTTGCGTTTCTCGTTTGACCCTCCTTGGCCCTCGCTCGACTGCAATTCTCATGTAGACGAACTGCACGCCACAATCCGATAAGATCGGCAAAACCATGTCCCAGTGGTAATAAACGGCAGATAAATCGATGGGACTCGTGGGACTTTTGACTGTAACTCAACTGCAACTCAACTCAACTACAACTTGACTGAAAATAACTCGGAGAAGGACAGAAATAATCGCAAAGAAATCTCGACCGAATCAACGGCTCCCCAAAAAGTTTTTGATATAAGACTGGACGTACAGTCATCCATTATCCTCTATGCCGCTTTAGTCGTTTTGTTTGTCTTCAACCTCCAACTGTCTTTCCTCTCCTTCAAGCTCTCTTTTCATCTGTCATCAATCTCACCCCTTCGCCCCCCCTTAACGACCACGACCAAGACAGCAACAACGACAACGACAACCTTCTTCGACAATGACGGCCCGCGATGTCTACTACCCGCTCATCATCACCTTCCTGGTGCTCAACTCGGCTGTCGTAGCCCTCCGGCTGTACACCCGCGTCTTCTCCAAGAGTCTCGGATATGACGATGCCTTGATGGTCGTTGCCCTTGTTGGCTTCGTGATCTTTGGGGCCATGGAGATGAACGCTGTCCACTACGGCATCGGCGCCACCGCCGAAGAGCAGCAACCGTGGTTCGACCCCATCGAGGCCGCCAAGTACTTTACCATTGCCCAGCTGCTGTACATTTTGGCTTCTGGCATCACCAAGCTTGCTGTCGCTCTCGTCTTGCACCGCCTGACCGGCCGTGGTGCTACTGACGGCGCCTCCAGCAACATGAAGTTTGCCCGGCTCGGCCTGTGGATCACCATTGGCGTGACGATTGTCTTCACAATTGTCATCACGCTCATCTTTGCGCTGCAGTGTCGTCCGCTGTCGGTTGCTTGGGGTGTTGGCACGGGCACTTGCATCAACACGTCCATCATTGGCCAAGCCGCTCTGGCTCTCTCCATTGAGGACGTGTTGACCAGTTGGTTCATGGCTCTGCTGCCTGTCTACATGCTGTGGCAGACGGCCATCCCCATCAAGGTCAAGATCAGTGTCATGTTCTTGCTGGGTTTCGGCGCTGTCAGTTCCGTGGCCACCATTGTCCGCCTCAAGTACGTCGTCCAGGTCCAGCACATGTCCAGCACGGGTGGTCTGGCTGCGGCCCAGGTCATTGAGGTCACGCTTATTGCCACCATCTACTCCATACTCGAGATTGCCCTCAGCATCTTTGCCGCTTCGCTGTCGGCGTTGCGCCCTCTGATGCGTCGTGTCGGTATCTTTTCGGATATTTCTGGCTCTGGCCGGTCGGGTGGCAACTCCAAGTCGGTCGGTTCGTTCCAGCTGCGCACCTTTGGACAGTCAAACGGTCGTCGCAACGAGACGGGAATGGGTATCGGTGGCGGCAACAGCGGTGCTATCCAGCTCGACGCATCGGATGCCGACAGTGATAGCCAGAAAGGCATCTTTGCCGATCGCTGGGCCTCCAAGCCGTCTCTGTCAGCGGCGTGACAATCAAACTCACGACCTTCGTCACAGACATCCTAACGCCATCCAGAAAAACCTATACCCATACCCCTCATACCATATACCATACCCATACATATATACATTTGCATGGAGCGAGCGTGTTTGCACAAGTTTTGCTTTTCGTTTTGTTTAATGTCTTTTCCTTTTATACATAATTTTTTTTCAAATAGATAGCGAATCGTTAATCAATTATGCCCTTCTGCAGCTCGTGTACCCCCGTCTATTAGGTCTAACTACACACCCCAATATCTAATCCTATTGTCCACCCGTCATCTACTCCGTGTTCTGGTCCAGCAGGGCCGCCACGCTGTCAAGGGCAGGATGAAACTGAGGAACACCAAAGTCCCGCTGCGCCCGCGTCGTGTCGGACGTCGTCGGCTCCGTGAAGGGGCCCGAGGTCGTCTGGTTCACAGTGAAAGACGGGTAGTTTTCCTTGACAAAAGCCACAATCTCTTCCCACGTCACGCGGGGGCCTTTGGCAATCACCTCAGTGACATCACGGCCCTGGCCCTCCAGCAGCTGGCTGGACGCCGCCAAGGCCGCCACATGGACTGTCGCGACGTCGCGCACATCCACAAGTGCACTTGGCACGTAAGGGAAGGGCGACTTCAGCGATGCCAGGTAGATTTGGTTGACACCATGGGCGGGACCGCCCTTGGCCGGGTGCGTGCGGTCGTGGCCAATGACAAAGTACGGGTGGACGGTCACAACCTCAGGAATCTTCTCGTTCTTGGCCTTGGCAGCATCGATCCAGTCCAGTGTGGCCCGGTGTGCCAGAATCTTGGAGATGTGATACTTTATCCCCTCAGCGGCCGGGCCGTCGGGAACGGGCACGCTCGCGTCGACTTGGAGCGACCGGTTAGAACCCTCGCGGATCACAAAGCCGGGCTGTGTAGAGTAGTCGAGCGGTGCCAGTGCAAGAGCAGAGGAAGTGATGATGACACGCTTGACAGAGGGAACGGCCTTGGCGGCGTCCAGAACGGCGACCGTGCTGTGGACAGCCGGGTCGATGTAGCCAGTCCGCAGGTCGAGGCCTGGTTGTGGCATGGGTGAGGCAACGTGCAGAATGTAGTCGACACCGCCAGAAAGTGCCTCGGTCAGTGCGGCCACGTTGTCGAGAACGGGCACAACTATAATTTCGAGACGGTCACCAGCATCTGGATGACGGGCCTTGATGGCGGCAGCCTGCTCTTCTTTGCGGACGGTTACACGGGTGCGGTAGCCCTTGGCGAGAGCTTGGTGGAGAATCTCGGCGCCAATAAAGCCCGTGGCGCCGGTGATGAGGACAAATGGAGTCGACATGTTGTGATGAGTGGTATTGGTGAGATTATTAGTAGTGGGTGAATGGAGAACTTGGTGAGAATTATAAGAAGTATATTAGAGTGCTGATTGCTTTTGATTGTTTAAGACTGATGATGTAGATGAGAATGAAGAGAACGAGAACAGCATCTCGACATTGAGGACCTACTCGACTCCAAATATATATATATATTTTTGTTCACGGTGACGACACGTACGTCTTGCGATCAATCTAATCAATAATAGCACATAAAGATAGCGACATTCTCGATGGGGCAATAGGGTCGCTCGATCAATCTAATCAAAATCCGTAACAATAAAAATTATGTGCCCAACCAATTCGTGCCTACACAACAAAAGAACTGTCGTCATGGCTTTTCTGCATCATATTTTGCCCTTCTTTCACTGGGAAAACGTGTTTTTGAGCCGCCTGTCGTCCGTGTAAGTGGTCATGTTGTGTTGTTGGGCCAGCTTACCAAAGCTTTTTACCAGCCGGAGTTTACCCCCCACACAAAACGATTAAACGTATTACTGAACAACGCGAACTCCATTGTTCCATTTTTCACTAACACCAGAAGGGTCCGAGAACCCGCTTTTTCTGCATTTGTCACGTGAAACCGGCCAATAAAAACTCGCAAAAGGGACCTACAAATCAAACAGCAAAGGATTCTTCAACATTCCCCTGTATTTCCCCCAATATCGTCACTAAGATGCCCCAAAATGGATACGAATTACCTCTGACTTTACTCACGCTTTCCCATTCTGTGTGCCAGCACCTGCCCCGGCGTTTACACCTCCATGCCTGCACCTTCCACGCTTTACCTCCGGACGCGAGCCTCTGCTTCCTTCGCGAGGTCACTAATCCGTTTATGTCCACCTCAACCGCTTCACTCGATTCGACGCAGTATCAACTGCACTCTCAACAGTGGCAAAGAGTACGCTCTGGCCTGGTGCATCCGAGCCCGACTCCGTCTCCGTTTCCAATTTGTCGTGCTATTGGTTACGGGTTTCGGATCCCACCGTGTCCCGTCGAAATCCGTACCAGAAAAGAACAGAAAACAATCGCACATAGACATCACTACTTACTTAAGCCATACAACGAGCAATACTAATCTCCAGCTTGTCATAACAGGCTGCTATGCTTTACTGTTACAGCAGGCCTGGCGCTGGAGTTATCGCTATCGTTTTCTCGGTCGTAAATTGGCCATACGGCGCGAGGAAGAACTCGCTCGGCCAGAAAGGTCTTAACTACGAATGGTGACATTGCACGTGCATGGTGCCAATATCTGGAGAGACATATTGGAGAAGGCAAACATGTTTTTTATCATCTAGAGAAGAGGAGAAGCCATTGTGAGTAGAAGCACGGTGTCTGAAGCGTGAAGACAGAGAGGGAAGGCGTGACGGGCTTCATTGGAGAAGGGGCAGACTGGGGGAAGAAGCATTGGAGCTTCCCTTGAAGGGAACAAATTGCGTGAAAATCAGGCAATATTTTTTGCAGGCAACATTAGGTTCCAATGACAAGCCATACGCCTGAAAATAATTAGGGATCGAGATTCGAGTGGAATGCTTACCTCGCAGATACGAAGATTAGAAAATCAGTGATGTAGCTTGCAAAGGCTAAATGAAGAGTAATCAGTGACTATTACAAATCAACGAAGCGAAAAGTCGAATAAAGATTGAATTGGAATAAGTTCTGAGGTTTTAGAAACACTTTCTATTCCATACGCATAATACCGTATGGCCCGCATTGGGATCATGAGCTCTGTGTAGGTCTTGCTTTGTGTCCATACAGTGCATCCACCTAAAGCCCACCTTGCTTGACCTCATCTTGCTGTCTTTTCTCTTTGCTTTGCTCCTTGAGGGCACGGAGAGCTTTGCAGAAGGCCGTTCATCGCTCACCCATCCCCCAATCCAAAATATTTCGTACGCAACGGCGGAATGAGGCCAAGTGCTCGGGGTCAATGGCCAGATAGGTGGCAACCTGGTGCAGGATATACTCATCAGTAGTTTCCTGTCTTGCGTCGATCAATGCGACAAAAACCTCCGCCGATCTATTGTCCACAGCAATGGCGTAGACAACATTTTCCACGGTGCAGGGGTGTGGACTTGCACCGGCTGCGTATTTTTGTTGAGGGTCCTGGCGAGTTATTGTGAGGCAAGCTTTCACAGCGCCAGCACATTGATTCACATCTGTTTAGAGAAAGAACAGGCGGTATAATTTTTTTCTCTTACACTATTTAAGTATTATATGCAGTCACCGTCGGGTCCATGCTCTAATTGAGACGAAACGAATTAATGACGTCGTGCCCTACAATTAATTTTACCTATGTGCCTTAAAGGTAGTTCAGTTCGCTTTACAGTTTGTTGATGAGAAAGAAGCTGAGGAGACGGTGAGACGGTAGTCAGGGGCATGTGAGAAGCAAGTGACCAGTGTTGGGTTAGGCTCAGAAGTTGCTGTGTAAGTAGAAAATAGGATAAAATTGTAGAAATGTGCTCCATAAGGCATGATATTTCCAGTGCCCTCCCCACGGGTGGCTACAGACTCTGCCATGTCGTGGTTCACCATGGTTATTGTGCATGTGAATTAAGTCAAGAAAAAAGAGAGAAAAGGTGTTAAAAAGGAGTATCAAAAAAGCGGCAAAAATATTCTCCCAAAATAAATCAAAACAAAAAGTCCATCAAAAGTCATCCCTACCCAGTCACTCAGCAATTCCTACAAAACAAGAAGCACTTCGACGGCCTCGAAACCAATCAGCGCCTGTACCTGTCTTTGGCCCCTTTTTTCTTCCTATTCCAACCTTCCGACTTTGCTATCGGACCCAGGTAGAGGTGCAGGCGGTGGAGGTGGCGGTGGTCCTCCGTGGGCCATCTCTGACTTTGTGCGCTGGTATCCGTCGGTGACGGCTTTCAACGCTTTTTAGATGGCAGCGCAACGAGGACCATTTCCCCAATCCAGAATGCTGTGTACATGACGGCGAAATGCCTCAAAGTAATACCCTCCCTTAAAGCAATACATACTCATGGGATATGTACTGATCTTCTTCACGACATAGACCGGGCCCCGGTCACTGCTGCAGCTGCCATGCCTCCAAGCAACATATATATAGGCAGTGCGTTCATCCACCGCTATTCCATAAGTGATGTTCTCAACAGCCAGGGGGCGCGGAGGGATACTGTCTTGATTCTAGTTCCACTCCCCGTTGCAATACGTAGCCAGTGCCTCGTTGAGCTGGTTGACCGCATTTAGGCAGGCAGCCATTCCACTCGCACAGTGAAACCAAGCCGTGCGGCGTCTGCCACCGTAGTCTGCTTTCAGCTGCTTGTCCTCGTGTAGGAGGAACGGAAAGGACAGTCCTGTAGGTACAGTGTCGAAGAAACCAATGGTAGGGTGCAAAAGATCCCTGGCCAAAAGACGCAGTCTGGGGAACTCGTCCGTGACACTTTCTGTCGGTGTTGTCAAGTAGCCATAGAGACGGCTTGGCCGAGGTGGTGTGAGACGAGGGCTTTTGGTCGGCACGAGGTAGGCTCGAATCAGCTCAAGCTCGGTTACAGCGATTCCGGCTGGTGTTCCAAATCATGGATCGCTGGTCTTAGGGAAGATAACCTTTGCTAAGAAGCTGCTTAAATCAGAATCCAAGATTTGATCCAGAATTTCCAGCTCAATTAGGTACGCGTTCATCTCCTCGGACGAGAGGACAGTGTATCCGCACTCGGGCAATCTTCTCGTAGCGTCACGAAGCTCAATTCTGTTGGCTGCCAAGTGGTCGGTTTTGTCGGGTCGGGCACCTCTATTGGAGATGCGAATGGGCAACCATGTGCGTTGCTTTTTAAACATGAAAGTTTTTAAATCTTGGGGAAAAACAGGATATCAAGAGAAAAGGGATGTGGAGTAAGGGGCTGATAAAATTTTGAGGACAAGACAACCTTTCTTTTGTTTTTTGTGCAGACGGCAAGTGCGGGCACTACCACAATTAAAGGCAAATAATACAACAGGGCTATAATACACCAGGGCTTTTGAAAATAGTTAAATGAAGTCTTGCTCTACAATTCTATTAATTTTATTCTTCGGAGGTGGTAAAATATGCTTGCCAGGTTATTGACATATTGAATGTAACTACGGATCTCAGAGCAATTGTAGAACTGTGTTAAAATTGATTCATTATCTGAGATGGCTATCTCCAGCCCCTAGCCTCTCGTGGCCTCTCGTCCCCTGGAATCTCCTCTTTTTAATACTTCCCTTAGAATTGTCAAAAATAGTATCAAAATCTTCTGAATAGGCGGTCGAAAGCGCGTCAAAAAAAATCGTCAAAAATCGTCAAAACTCCCCACTGCACAAAAGGACCCGCCGTCCACGCCAATGCTATCTTCCGTTTCACACGTCAGTCTGTGTAAGCCTCTCCACCATCAGTCTTCCACAGTCCTAAGGATTGTTCTTAGCAGCATAGAGCAGACTCAGAGCATCGCAAATGGCTCTACGCCGACCGTTTTTGCCCCAGCCCAAGATATTTCGGACGCAGCAGCGGAAGGCAGCAAGCTAATGTGGTCTCGTCGAGAACTTTATCAAGCTCTGTTTCTGAGCAAGAATTCTTGTATCCTCTGTAAAATTGTGAAAACTCAGCCATCAAGCTGGAGGAATGGCTGGGCGACGTGCGGTGGGCCTGGACGATGTGCCGGGCGTGACTAGAAATATTGTCAGGAAGTTGATCAAACATTGAGGCAATAAAGATCTTGTTGGGCTTCAGGTTGTGCTCGCGGTATTTGGTGTGCTAGACAGTAGGCGTTTTAGAATCAGTGCAGCAATTTGAACGGGACTGTCCGCCACCGCCATTAGCATTCTTTCCCGGGGGCGGCATGTCTCCGTTTGACGCAGCGGTGCGTGCTTCTTCGTTGTGAGGAATTAAATCTAGCCAGTCAAAGACAAACTTGACAAGATGCTGAGATTTATTGTAGCCACAGGTGTTGAGTAGGTATGCCTGGGATAAAGTCAGCTACTTGTCTCTACCGATAAAACAATGGAAAGGGAGTGATTCTTACCTCTAAAGTCTGACTCGGAGAGCTTGATTGTTGGTCTGCAAGATTCTCTTCGTCTTCGAGCTTGCCTTGTCCAACTTCCTGGGGGCAATCGTTCTTCTCGGCGCCTTCTTCTCTGTGCTGGCTCGGCAGGGTACAGCAGGTTCTCTTAGAAGAAGTTGGGTCAAGCTTACGCTTGCCGCGATCGTCCACAATTCTGTCTGAAGCCAGGAGAGTGTTGGGGAACAGTGTGTTTGGAGATTCGTGTGTCTCGTTTGTGTCGTGTGTGTCTTGGGCTTTGAGATCGTCGAGAGTTGTGCGCGTCTCTCGTGAGACTTGTCGTTGAAGTGCCTCACACTTCTGGGGACCTGCCTTGGTGACCTCTTCCATTGCGCTGCAAATGCTCTCCTGATCGATGCTGTCCATAGCGAAGAGAGAAGTGCAAAGAAACAAGAGAAAAGAAAAAAGGTAGAGGACGGGGAGACAAGGCTTAAAAAAACCTCGAGGGCACCTTTTATGGGCAAACAGTGGAGTCGATTGAGGTGGGCAGCTTGCTGAGGAAAAGGTCAAAAAGGGCAGGAGCGAGGAAGTCGGGTCGAGGTATGTGACTCCACATGCGTTGTGAGTGCAGACTGAAAAGATGGTGATGAGGGTGTCTTCTTGGTCTTGTGTGCGGCCGCGGCAAAAAAGAGCTTGAGAGGTGGGATGTTGGTGGTGCTCTTGGGAGCTTTGGGGAGAGCTGTTGTCGAAGCGAGCTCATTGATTGGTCGGCTTTGTAAGACTTTCAAAACAGGCAAGAGCGACCATTTGCTCAAGCTCCAGCAGACCAGTGACGGCCCAGATCTAACAGATCCAACGCTCTACTTTCCAGAACCTGATCTGGTTCTCATCATCGGCTCAGCATCATTCCCTCAACAAAGTAGCCAGCATATTCTTCAGAGACTTGGCTGTATTTTTTCTATGTTTTTACCTTTTTATTTTGATAAGCATAGTTTTTTCTCGGAATTGTAGCGGTTTTCGTTTCTGGCAATATCATTTTATTTTTCCAAAAAAAAGAAAATCATTTAAGCATAATGGAGCATTATTTATCTATTTTGTGCCAGGAATATTACCCTTTGATAATTCATTATCAACTTGCTTGCCTCAACAGTCATGAATCCTGACTTCATTTTTTATTAACGACTTTACCTCTTTTGTCCTCGTTCCCTTGTCACACTCGTATGATGATGTTTTTATGTGGAAAGCAGAGACCCAAATCTCGTCCTTCATTGTCTCATGAGGGTGCCTTCTTTCCGTCTTGGTTTAACAGTGTCCAGTGACATATCCGTCACCTTTCTCTCAATTTTGAACACTCTACTCTCACCATACCTGCACAATCTTGTCAAGTTGTGCTTGTGAAGTGCTGCTTTGAATTTTGAATTTTGAATTAAAGTTGAAATTGACAAGCCAAAATGTTGGGAAGCACATTCTTTTCACACATGACGACGAGCTCGGCTCGTCTGCATTCACTAACAGCCATTTGACGCTCCCAACATTTCTCAACCAGCAAAGCTCTGAAAAAGCAATCCATTCTGCAATCTGCTTTCACGTCCGTACGCCTCACATCTTCTTCAAAACTTTCATCCCTTTTACTTCTACTATCACCGGAATGAACAATTATTACATGCACCAATAGAATCACGCGGGCACCGACATCACGATGTTGAGTAAACACACTCATTTTGATGAGTCTGAATCCGCACCACCACAAAATGACTCGCGTGATGAGGAAGTCGACAGGGCCGTGAACACCCCTGCTACCCACCGTTCAAATTACCGCCGCGATCACCTGGAACCAAACAACATTCACATCAATCTTCGCCGTTCACCGCTCCCTGATGCAATCTCCGACCACTTGAGAGATGTGCTCCAGGCCGACAGTAACTCACCAACTGCACCGCTCGGTGGCACATATGGTTCCATGGACGAGTTGGACTGCCTCTCCAGACACTGCACGAAAAGGGATGTTGAGAACTTCTTCAATAAATCAATATTTTCTCACCGATACAATCAGTTCTTTGGCCAGCCAGTGGCCTGGGCTTATTCGAAACCCTTGCTTAAATACTCCCTGCCCCATGGCAAGAGGCCTATAGCACAACCAAGGCCCGACTGCATCTTTGGCTACTCGACCGAGACCGACTTGTTGCCCACCGAACTTGCAAGTCTCTATCTTGTGACGCGTGAACTGCTTCACCCTGACATGGTCGACTTTGACAATTTAACGAGTGATGGTCTGTCGTTCCCATTTCTCACCGTCGAGTACACGGCTGACGCCGACCCGGAAGGAGGGAATCTTTGGACGGCCACGAATGAGTGTGCTGGCGCGTCAGCTGCCTGCTTAAACGTGATCTGGCAGCTTAACGAGACCCTACAAAAGCATGGCGGAGCGGGTGACGATAACAAGCAATATACAAAGTCTGTTGAGCCTATTGTCTATGCCATGGCCATCAGCCAGGATCATGTCTACGTCCATGTTGCATGGTCGTCGGACATCGGCCCTGTCCCGAAGTACCGCATGCAGCGGGTTGAGACGTTTTCGATGTCCAAGGAAAGCGACCTCCTTGACTTTCGCCGTTGCGTCCACAACATCTTGGACTGGGCTAAAGGACCTCGACAGGCGGCCATTTGTGAGGCGCTACGTGCCATCGCTGATGGAAACAAGAGGGCACAGTCAAATAACTGATATTGTTGAAGGTTTTGGTGGATTTCCGTGAGGCACTTTACTTTTGCACATCGATGTGCATAAAATAGAGAATAAATTGAATCATGTTCCTTTACAGTAAATTTATGGTATATGTAGCAATATTAGATTGTAGCACACATTCTTTTCTCAGCCCATCTGTCCACCAAACGATCCGCCGCCGCCATTAAGCAGCGACCAGTACGTGGTGTCGACACCTTGCATGACCCAGTCGTCGCTCGAGCCCGTCATGTCAGGGAAGGCCGTGACGCCGCCAAAGCCAAAGAGACCGTCGCTGCCAGGACCACCAGGGGCACTAGAAGCAGCACCCCCACTGCCGTCGTCACTCATCGGCATAGGATCGAAATCGACTAGCATAGCATTGAGGTCGACCGAGTTGGCTTGTTGTGGATTTTGGTGTTGCTGGTGTGGCATGCTGCCGCCCCAGTCGAGCACGGGCTGGCTTGCAGTTGGCGGTGTGAAGAGGTCGTAGGAGACGGGAATCGTGTTGGTGGCCGGGTTGTTGGTGGTACCGGCAGGCGAGGCACCGGTCGGTGGAATAGATAAGTCATGGTGGAGCTGCTGCTGCTGCTGTTGCTCCTGGTAGGGTGTCTGCGGTGGGTGCGGGTAGTGCGGCGACATGCTAGACATGCCGGTGGCAGCGTTGGTGTGAATATTGACCGTACCAAAGTAAGGGACATTGAGACGGACGGCGGAACCTCCCCCAGCGGGTGTGCCGGGTGTGCCGACGTTGGTAGCACCGATGCCGACATTGCCGCCACCATAGGGACTGGTCGTATTCCGCATGTTGCTGTCCTGAGTGTAGTCACCACCGCCGCGTGCGGGCGATGTCAACGAGCCGGAGTGCCCATGTCCTCCACTGGTGTTGGTGGGCATGTGTCTCGGGGACAGGCTACTGCTGCCACCAGCTGTCTCCACGGTAGCAACCTCTGACTCGGGCTTCTTGGCGACCAGGTCCAGAATGGGCATCAGCTGCTGGATGGTTGCTGCCGACTCCCGAGATAGTTTGTCGTCGTTGGCCTTGCCGACACGTTCCATGCACTCCCGAACTTGCTCGACCATGGCGCGGTCCTGTCTCAACTGGTTGTCAAAGGCGTCGAGAATGTTCGGGTCGGAGTTCGGGGCCGGGCGAGGGCCAAGGTAGCCAATAATGAGGGTCATGGCGGCGATCAAGGAGGCATAGTCGACATGGCGACAAGAAAACGCCGTGTTGACGAGCAGGCGGAAATGGGTGAAGCGCTTGAGGACGGCACGGCTTGACTGCAGACAGGTGGCTTTGCTGTAGGCGAGACCACCACTGCAGCTGCGGCGTTCGTCGATCGACTCGTGTGGCGAAGGCTCGGCTTCATTAGTACCTGGGTTGGTCGGAGTGTTGCCCATACCGTGTCCCTCGCACATGCTCGTGGCGGCTGAAGAGGAGGCAGCCATCATCTTGGCGGCGGCGGCAGCTGGGTGCTCGCCACGGAGCATGTAAGGCAGATGGAGTAGGATCAGGATACAGTGGTGATGTACCTGCAAGATGGAGCGTGACATTTCGCTAAAGATAAAGTCGGGTCGGGCGTAGGGGTCGTAAGAGGGCACTTCCCACCAGGTGGGGCCCAGGTTGCGTGAAGCTGCGGCTTGGAGGTCGGCATCGATGGCTTGGGTGACAGCATACGACTTTTCGAGCGAGATCTTGCTGTGATTGCGCTCGATAATACGGCCAGATAGCACGGTGTGGGCCTTTTCGAGCGTCTCAACAGGCGTGTCCATGTCGTCCTCGAAGGTGCTGTTGCTGGGACCGTTCTCGCTCGTCTGTTTGGAAGGTGAGTAGCCTTCGTCATCCTGTGAGCCTGCGCGCAGGCCAAGCAGGAGTGAGACGTAACGATCACAGGCGTTGATGCGGTACCACATGGCAGCCGGCGTGGGACGCAGGCGCGGGTCGGATGTTGGGTCGCAGGACTTCATCGCACGTGTGTTGCCACGGTCAAGGCCCATGAGCTGTGCCAGGCTCATGGCACGGCGGTAGCTCAGCCAGGCCTTGCGCAGTTGGCCGGTATTTGACTGCTGCTGGCCGAGCAAGACGAGACACTCAAGGCCCTCGACGGATCCGATCAGCTCATCGTTGGAGGTCACTGTGTGGCTGACGACGCCGGCAATGCGGCTGATGACGTCGGACATGGGCTCTTTCATTTGCAGCTTATTCTGCAGCACAAAACAAGGCGCCATCTGCTGCATGCACAGTGTCAGCTGTAGCAACCGCCTTGCGATGGCTGTTGGGTGGCTGGACATGGGCGGTATTTCGCGTAGTTTTGTAACGGGTTCGCTGCGGCCGGAGGCAATCTCGTGCTTTGAGTGAAAGAGTGTAGCTATGTACTGTGTGGGCGCACCAGTTGCAATGGTGTTGACATCGTCTTGTGTCGGAAATAGTGATAGTAGTAGCCTGCTGAGATGTCGGTGGCGCCGCCACTCCTCACTGACCGGGTCGGCCATTCGTGTGTATAGCATGGATGATGACGGTACCGATGAGTCCTTTGTCGTTGCAGTACCGGCAGAATCAGAAGCTGCAGATCCGGAGCTGTTGCCTTGCCCCCGTGCCTCGTGGCTGACACCACCTGTGCTTCCGCTAATGCTTCCATGGCCGCCATTCGAGGGACTGTTGGCACCATCCATGGAGCCGGGACTAAGGCCGGTGTTGTGGCCTAGGGAAGCACCTGTTGTCGCGCCCAGAACAGCCGAGACAGCTGTGGTCGCGCTGTTCGCGATACTGTTGGAAGACAATGGGTTGTGGTGTGGACTCGACCCACCACCACTGCCACCGCCGTTGTTGTTGGACAGGGTGTCCTGGATGCCGAGGAGAGCGGCCACGGGTGTGTCGTCAGCCGTCGACGTGTCGAGCACATCGAGCAATCCATAACCCTGCTTACCGGCTGCTGTTGGACAAACATGGGCCACGATCTCAGCTGGGTTCTTGTAGATTTTTTTGATGTGCTCATAGGCTGTTTCGTCGTAGGCACCACAATCTTGGGGACAGTCTTGTTCGACATTGTAATGGCGTAGTGAGTCGTTGGTGTCGTCATTCTCGGATGAAGAAGCTGCTCCAGAAGCGTGGTGGTGTCCGTGATGCTCCTGGCCATGGCTAGCCTGGGATTTGCGCCGTGCTTCAGTAGCAGCATGGGCTACCGCTGGCCCTTCGTCTGGCGGGCCCGTTTGCTGCTGCTGCTGATGTTGTTGGGGTTGTTGTTGCTGTTGTGACGGCCCAGCCATGACGTGTGTCATTAGCTGCTGCATCATGGTCTCAAGGCGGTCCAGCCGCTGGGCGACCTTCTTCTCTGGCACCTGCTGCTGTGGCGAGGGCGTTTCATCGGCAAACTCTTGGCTGCGGCAGGCAGACCCACGTGCCCGACAGCCGATGCAGACCGTATCATCTGGTGATGAAAACTGACACCGAATCTTGCGGCGACGGCACTCCCAACAGCTGTGGGTACCTTTGCGCACCTTGCGCCGCCGAGCCTCCATGACCTGGGCCGGCGTCAAGCTCATGCTTGGGGGTGACATGGTCTCGACTTGATCTTGGCCCTGTTGTGTAAAAAAGACGGATGCCCGCTGTGAGCTCTATGAGCTATGAGCTCGTGCAGCTAAAAGAACTG
Source organism: Ophiostoma sp. CBS 140.51 (assembly GCA_029298735.1). Lineage (NCBI taxonomy): Eukaryota > Fungi > Ascomycota > Sordariomycetes > Ophiostomatales > Ophiostomataceae > Ophiostoma > Ophiostoma sp. CBS 140.51. The sequence goes on along the minus strand of JANSLP010000066.1, from coordinate 104,739 downwards.
AGCTGGGCTCCTGGAGCTGTGTGGCGTGGGGAGCTTGTTCCTGGGCGACAAGCACTGTGCGGCTCTTGCCCTTGCATAGGACACGGCGCCGGACGGTTCAGTCAACCGACGGCGGAATTGTTCAAGCTGGAGTTGCGGAGATCTGGTGTTGTAAATTTCATCCGCTGGTTTCGTTCCGGCGGACGAATGAATGAGTTCCGGGCGAGGCGGAGGAGCTTGTAGGCGTATAAAACAGTGCGGTGGCCCCCCGTGCAAGTGGCGTCTGTCGGTCTTGCGTTTTGTCCAGGTTGTTTCGTTGTTTCGCTGCAAAGCGGGATGCAACTGCAATTGGACTCTTGCAACTCTTTCGATTTGTTCTTACTCACTTTTTGCTTGCTATTTTTCGATTTTCGACTTTCACAAAAACAACAAACAGAAAAAATTGAAAAGTCCAGGCAGGTGTTCGTGTCCCTGAAAGAGAAAGGAAGGAGCGAGCGTTTGCCATTACATAGTTGCAGGGATTATTCAGCAGCTATGCTCGTCCATTTTCGGCCGACCACGGACGGACGACGGGCCAAAAATGGGTGGGAAATTGCCACCAAAACTGCGTAAAAGTACGCAAAATCGCCCCACTTATTCACATGTACAGTCGGCGGCCGGTGTTAGTGAAGTGCAGTTGGTGCCTGCCCTGAACATTGCAACGGTCGGTCTGCACCTGTCAAGATCAAATCTTATCTTCGTTCGGCTTGAAATTGATGCATCACCAAGCCATTTGCGGCGCTGATACTCACGATCTCACCTTGATGCTAAGGAGTACCATTTGCCTCGGCCAGGACACCCAATCAACACTTGTCTCTCATGATGCTCATATGCCGCTCGGTAGCAGTTTCCACTACGCTCCTTGTTCCCCGACCGGGTTCGGTAGTTCTGAAGGCGAGGCCGCGGGCGAAGCTCTCATTTCCCGAACCCGTTCCATCCCCCGTTCCCCGTCGGGCCACCACTACCCGCCCATGGCATCGATGGGATATCTTATGGATGGCATGCTTAAGAGGATCCATGCGGAAGGGAGCGCCTTGATGCGGATCGTGACACCCGTTTCTTCTCAATACCGGCCAGCAACTTTCCCGGCATGACAGATTGGCAACACGGACGACGATCGAGCACGGCCTCGACGAAGAACCCACGGAAAAGCCGAAATTCACCATTTATATCTTTACAATACCCTCAATGTTTTGAAATGACCCACCAGTTAAGGTGACGGCCTAGATTCGGTTTAGACCTTCAGCCTTGCGTGGCTGACATGGATCACGGGCTGGCAGCAACAGCCTTTTATTGCCGCTTTGTCAATGCCCGATAATCAATTATATCTATCGTCCACTTGCTGGTGTTGAGCCATGTCATATAAATACCACAAGGACGTGGCTATTTCTTCCACGACAAGAAGTCTCGTGTTTACTTTCACCCTGTTGGTGAATGAAGGCTTGGTTCACCTTGTTTGGTTTCTTGCTTCTTGCTTTTTCTTTTTCCTCTCTCTTTTTTCACTCCCTAATAACACTACAACAGAAGAAAAACTTATACCTAATATGAGGCGTTCGAGCAGCGGGATTTCCTATCTCGACGTCTTTGTTGGTTCCAAGATACTTCTGTCCTGATCCATGATCGATCTATGTGCCTGGAACGCTTGTGGCAACAGCGCATGTCTGTCGACGCTAGGCCCTACACACGCCCGTAATCAGAGCTCTACGATTGGCTACCCCACTCCACTAAAGCTCTATCGACCGTTATCATCACCACTTTGGATCACCTGAAAAGGGCCCAGCTCTCCCGCCATCTCGACAGTGCCCGCACTCATGTCGTCATACGCTGCTTTTCCAGCGAGATACGCTGCCGAAGCTGCTTTGTCTCCTGCGGCTTGCACCACAAACAACCCCGCTTCCCAGCCAGTGAGCGTGCCCGCAATGATGCATTGCACTTTCTTTGCGTGTTATACGGGTGGTCTGCTCTCGCTGTACGCCCGTTCGCGCCTTCTGTTGTGTTTGCCGGGCGTCCGTAAATGGCGTTCTTTTGCTGGTTTTGGAAGACAGTTCGATCGCTCTTGCCCTGTTGTTAACGTACATGACATAGGACAGCATCCGCTGATAAATCGGGCGTAAATACTTGCCAGCTCCCTCTTCTTCCCTTTCGCTCTTCGTCTCTTCCCCCCCGCTCTTCATCCATCTGAAGCAATTCGCACACCATTTCGTGACATACCCCCGCCTGCAGCAAAAGATACCCGTGTCTGCTGTAGTTGTGCCGTTCCCGTTTCGCCTTATTTTGGTTCTCACCCCTCCCTCTCACCTGTTCCGTTTCTTTTGCCCGACTGGCACCTCTTTCTCCCATACTTTCCTTTCCCTCATATCTCATGAATTGTGTCGTTTCTCGTCTGAGGCCAGCATCGAACATTAAGGTCCTCCGTCGTATTGCACTCTCGTACCAACAATCCCCAATTGCAGCTGCACGATCTCTGCTACTGCAACCACCACCGTTACTACGAACACAACAACACATTTCCCCCATATCCACGACTGCCCGCGCCATGACTGAGTTCAAGCTGAAAGACGTCACGTCGCTGGCGCTCAAGACTGGCGAGAAGAAGGAGGTTGAAGTCGAAGGAATTGAGGACGCCAAAGTCTTACTCGTCAACGCTGCCGGCACCGTCCAGGCCATTGGACCCAAATGCACACACTACGGTGCGCCCCTCGTCAAGGGTGTACTGACGGCCAACGGCCGCATTACCTGCCCGTGGCACGGCGCCTGCTTCAATGCCAAGACGGGTGACGTCGAGGACGCTCCCGCGCTCGACTACCTGCCCACCTTCAAGGTCGTCGAGCGTGACGGCGGCGTCTATATTACGGGCGAGAAGGAAGTCATCAAGGCAGGCCGCCGCAAGCCCAAGTTCAAGTGCACCGTCGCCAAGGAAGAAACCAACAAGGTCGTGGTTGTGGGCGGCGGATCGGGTGCCATTGGTGCTGTGGAGGCGCTCCGCGAGAAGGGGTTCTCGGGCAGCATCACTGTCATCACCAACGAGGGCTATCTGCCCATTGACCGCCCCAAGCTGTCCAAGGCCTTGATTGCGGACCCGGCTAAGATTCAGTTGCGCGACCAGTCCTGGTTCGAGACGGGCGGCGTCTCCATTGTGCAAGACGAGGTGACCAGTGTCGATTTCTCTGCCAAAAAGGTCCAGACCAAGGGCGGTGCGACTCTCCCGTACAGTAAGCTGATTTTGTCGACGGGCGGTACTGCACGTCTGCTCCCGCTGCAAGGCTTCAAGGTCCTCGGCAACATCTTTACGCTGCGCAACGTGCACGACGTCAAGAAGATTACCGACGTGCTGGGCGCCAACGACGGCGCCAAGAAGAAGGTGGTTATTGTCGGCTCGTCGTTTATCGGCATGGAGGTGGCCAACGCGACGGCTAAGAACCACGACGTCACCGTCATTGGTATGGAAAAGGTGCCGCTGGAGCGCGTGCTGGGCCACGAGGTCGGTGCTGCCGCCCAAAACGGCCTCGAGAAGAACGGCGTTAAGTTTTATTTGTCGGCCTCGGTTGACAAGGCTGAGCCGTCGTCCGCAGACGCCACCAAGGTCGGCGCTGTCTTCCTAAAAGACGGCACCAAGCTTGAAGCTGACCTCGTGATCCTGGGTATTGGTGTCGCCCCCGCTACCGAGTACCTGCGCGACAACAGTGTCGTGCGCCTCGAGTCCGACGGCTCCCTCAAGACTGACGAAACCTTTTCAGTTGTCGGTCTCAAGGACGTCTATGCTCTCGGTGACATTGCCACTTTCCCCTACCACGGTCCTGGCGGCGAGGGCAAGTTTGTCCGCATCGAGCACTGGAACGTCGCTCAAAAGGCCGGCCGCATCGCCGCCGAGCACATTGTCAACCCGAGCCTGCCGGGCAGCACCAGCGGACCGGGCTCCTTCTTCACGCCCGTCTTCTGGTCGGCGCTGTCCGCACAGCTGCGCTACTGTGGTAACACGGCCGCCTCTGGCTTCGACGACATTGTGGTTCAGGGCAGCCTGGATTCGGGCTCGTGGGCCGTCTTCTACACCAAGGGCGAGACAGTCGTCGCGGTGGCCACAATGGGCAAGGATCCTGTCATGGTGCAGAGCGCCGAGCTGATGAACGTCGGCAAGATGCCCACCAAGAAGCAACTGGCCGATGGTCTGGACGTTCTGACTCTGGGCCCCCCTTGAATGGGACGAGGGAGCAGATAGTTGAATTGTATTGTTGTAATGAAATGAAATCGTCTTATCATGCGTTCTCCTTGTAAAGTGCCATATTGCTTGCCCAGTTTAGACCCATCTGCCGACCCGATTTGAGTGCATCAACACAATCGATATTATGTGACTTGTTCTCCTTGTTGCCTTGGCCTGCAATCCAGTATTGTAGACGATGGACTCGGTATACATGGTGAATAAAGAGCGAATCATCAAGCATGTACTTGTATTGATTTTACAAAGCTTCGCTTACTGGCTGTAAATCGCGTATGACGCACTATCGTGGTGGTCCCTAATGGCACTCTTTCTGGTGACAGGCTGGGTGTCGGAGATATGACGTACTTGCAAGCCCGGGTTTCTCAAAACAGCACCTCACTCATAATCAAAATCAAAATCAACATGACCTCGTGATTGTTCTCCTCGCTGCGTTCTGCATCAAGTTTTCTTATCCTTTTTCTTTGATTGAGATGTGCAACGACCTCGGTGAAAATAAACGAAAACAAGCAATATCATCTGCAGCATTTTGCGTGCCACTACCGTACGTCAACAAATGCAACCGTAGTCGTACTTTGTGCAAGCCAACTTATTTCCATCGAATGCGACAGACAACTGCCCTTCACACCATCAAAATCAAGCCAAAAAGCAGGTGGCTGGTGGAGGGTACGTTTGTGTGTGTGTGTGTGTTGTTTTGGCCGACTTAACTTTGGCCTCCGTCCACTACTGCAGGCTTGCCGTCGTGCGTCCACAGCCAACCAGTCGCCTCGAAAGAGGGCCTGGAGCGGGGCGTTAAAGTGCCTGACGCGTGCCGCGAGGCGTGGGAAACACTCGAACGCCGGCTGAAGAACAGACCAAGACATGCAGACAACACAAACAAGACCCCACTATTCGACTTACACTCAGCGCTTTCTAGCGAGTGAGCGACTGGGTTAGCGATTATCAATGGCACTCTGTTCTTCACGCTGGCCCTAAACGACCTAGTGCGCATTGCAAAGTCTTTAATTGCTGATTCAAAAATGTATCTACATGTACCTTTACAGCTAAAATTTTACGCACAGTACATGATGGATACCTGTCAATCTCCCATCGCGTCCCGGCGCCATACGCCATCATATCTGCAACTGCCCTCTTTGCCCTCTTGAGCAGGGATTCGGCGTTCCCTCCTTCCTTTGTTCGCGATATCCCCCTGTGCTGCCTGCCCACCTTCTCTCTTCACCCCTCCGACGTCGCGACGCTTCTTTAACCCTCCTTTTCCTCCGACAAACCACCCAGCGACGGCCTCACACTCTTTGTCCTTGACACCAGCATCCGTTCCTTCGCTAACAATCACTCGCTTTCGGCAGCGGCACGCGGCGCGGTCGCAAACAGGAGGCGGCATTACCCGAGCAGCCTTGCGAGCTCTCCGTCTGAGCCTCACCGACGACATTCTTTGATCTTTTCGAAAGACGACAGCATCAACAAGACGACTGCCGTTTCTCTCCCGCTCGATCGTCGCGGCTTTCGAGTCGGATATCTGGAGCAGACGCTTTCTAACAGACCGATACGCACCATGTGCTGGCCACAGCTGGTGCTCCACGACGCGACCGCAAACTGATATTTTCTCGCCATCTTTTATTTTTCGACTTCATTTTCGTCCTTCTTCGCGCTTTGCAGCCGTCCTATTTTCTTCCGCAATCCTCTCAAATCGAGCGTGCGCGCAAGCAGTCCTTTCCGCCGCCCATTCCGCAGCACGGTTTCTCGCTCGATCTTGCACGGCACAATAAACGCAAAGGACCTTTGTGTTGAAGGGGCACGTCTCCTGCACAAGTTGTCCAATTTGTTCACATTCCAGAGAAGACGCCGAATCGTTCTTTGCTTTCTTCGTTTTCTTCATCTCTCGGGTTTTGCATTCTCCTCTCCTGCTATTGGCCACCCCAGCATGCGGAGCCCCAACATTGGAATTACATTCCTGCTCGACCGCCGGCAGCCATGGCAGAAATAACCAACCCGCATTCGCGGCGAGACCCTGACAGGACAGCCGCCATCGGGTCTGGCCCAGTGTCTCGATCTGGGACACCGACGCCCAATCTCCGTACCCATCCTCATCCTCCTCCCGCCCAACAAACCGCGCCTGATGGTGCATTGCAATGCTGCTGTGGGCAGATCGGCTGCGTCTTTCTACAACACAACTGTACCGTCCTCGAGAGCGTCGAGAATGACGTTCGAACAGCCGCCAAACTCGGTCAGGTAAGAACCACCTTTGTCTTTTCCTTTATGCCCCCCACGCCTCACTTATTCGCGCTTCTTCCTATTGTTATTTTACACCTCTTGTTTGTTAGTGGAGATAAGCGTCTCGATCACCATTCCTTCCATCTTATTTCTATGTTTGTCTTTTGTCCCCGTGCTCCGAAAAAACATGCTCGACTGTCCTGTCGGTACTTGTCTTGGAAACATATCACTGTCAAGTTAAACATTAAACTCATCCTTTCTTTCTCCTCCTTTTCTTTCTTTCTGCCTTCCTCTACCGACTACAAGACAACGCTCCCATGTATATGCTCATGTCTTAGCAACAGCAACGCATCACCGCCATGCACGTCGTATAATCAGCTTCTAACCTTCGACTACAGTCGCTCCTTGAACGCCACGAAGCGTACATGGCCGATGCCGAACGTGATCGTGCCGAGTTAATCAAACGCATTGGCCAGCTCGAGATGGACAAGAAGGAGCTCGAGGCCGAAAATGCCAAAAAGATCAAGGAGAACCGGGCTCTGCTCGACCAGCTGGAGACCCTCAACACGACTGTCTCGGACTCGGACACCCACATTAAGATGCTCGAGGCCTCGCTGCAGTCATCCCAGCAAATCATCCGTCGTCTTGAGGGTGCTGCTGAGCGCGCCGAAGACATGGAGCGCCACCTGGCCGCCCTCGAGGCCGAGCAAGCCACTCTCCAGAACAACCTCGTCACATCCGAGTCCGAAGCCCGGTCAGCTGTGCAGCGTTGGAAGCGTGCCGAACGGGGCATTGCCGACCTGCAGTACCAGCTCGACATGATGGAGAAGGAGTCTCGTGAGGAGCAGGCCCGCCACAAGGAGATTATGGGCCGCATGGAGCGCCAGCGTGCTGTCGAGAAGGAGTTGAATACGGCCGCTGGCCGCCTCAAGGGTGCAGCGGCCACAAAATCTCTTCACGACGCCAAGAGCAACCAGGGTGGCAGCGCGGTCGTCTCCCATTTTGTGCGTGACCTGCTGCAGGACAATGCAAACCTCCAGCTTGGTATGGCAGAGCTGCGTGATATGCTGATGACGTCCAACGACGAGATCCAAGCACTGCGCGACCAGCTCATGTACCACCAGCCGCTGGTCGAGCACGATGCGAGTGCCGCGTCGACATTACGTGCCGAGCTCGAGACAGATCTCCTGCCACAAACTCCAGAACCGTACGTGACAGACGATCGGGACATGCATGATTCCCATGATCCAAATGATTCATTGGAAGTCATTGATGCCTCCATTACACTGTCGACTCCCTCTACACCACAGCCAGGGCGCCACCAACCGTCACTGTCGCAGGAATTCCATGTTCATCATCACCACTACCACATCAACGGCAAGAAGATGGAGACGAAGAAGCCTAAGAAAAAGCGTGCTGGCCTGACCCCGACAGTCTTTACACCACCGCCGGCTACCCTGTCTACGCCCTCCACCCCCTTGTATCAGCCATCACTTCCGGCCCTGCCATACCATCAAGACGCCTTGTCTGCCACACCGGGATCCAGCCCGCCTACACGCCATTCTCATCATACAAGCAGAGACTCCATCTCGACCGCCATGTCTGGCCCATCTAACAGATGGTCCATGTTCTCTGATCAGCCTTCTGACTTTAGCATGTCCTCTGTGCCCAGCTCGCCACGCACAGATACACGCAACTCTGTGTTCGACCGAACATTGATGTCGGATGCATCGATGCCGGTTTCGCCAACAACAAGCGTGGACCCGTTGTCTCCAACATGGCGGTCGTCCAGTCGCATGCCCAGCCTCGACGAAAGCCAGCAGGCCTGTGGCTTCTCTCAGCCGGTCACCTTCTCCTCGCCGGCACCTCCAGACCAACTGCCGCAATTACAGCCTCAGCTGCCTGAGCCGATTATGGAGGACGATGAGACAGTATCTGTGCATGGTAGCAATGAGGCACAGTCGGACACGAGCAACAACATCGACGACGTGCCCGACTTTGCATCCAATGTAACAGGTACCGCTGATGAATCAGCTCCGTCCGAAACGGAAGCGACAACGCCGACGCCAACTGGACCTTCGCCGTTCCCGAGCGATGCTATGCTTGAGTCAGACGAGCATGACGACGTCCACTTTGAGCTTCCAAGCCGGCACCATCGGCCACTGCATCGTGCCGTATCCCACGAATCCATCATCTCATTGCAAGGCGGTCTGGATATCCATACCCTCAAGGCAAGACCAAGCCAGCTCACACTTCGCCCTCTGGGAACCGCCATGGCCGACACAGGTCTCAGTTCCGTCACCGCCCGCCCCGTTATCTCCCGGGCGGGACCCGACACACTCAAGAGCAACAGTATGCTGCGCGGCAACCTCTCCCTCGGTGTTCCGGCACCTCGCACGACACGCATTGTGTCTAGCCCAGTAACCGCAACCAGCACATCTGCCAATGCCTCGCTGTCGGCTGTGTCCCAAGCTGCCGCCACTCTCTCCAGTGCCCGGAGACTGGGCAAGCTTGTCGGTTGGCGGCCGTGGGGCGGTGGTGCCACCACGTTGGCCAGCACTTCGGCAACTACAAGCACGGCAACAGCATCCACGCCTGCCCAAGCAACTACTGCCGCTATCACAACTGCGGCTGTAGCAACACCGGCCATTGCGACCACCATGATGGCTATCGCGATCGCCCCGACGGTATCCGAGCCCACATCCCAGGCAGAGTCGGTTGTATCCGACCAGACAAGGCTGGCAGCTTCCGATACGGCAAAGTCACGGTCAGCGACACCCATCCCTTCTGCGGTCAACGTTCCGGGCGGTGTCACTGTTAGCGCCAGGAGTACAATCAACTCAAAGAGCGCGGCCGTCAAGGCGATGCACGACCTCAATGTGCTCCGCTCGCCTGGAATCAATCAACCGGGCGCCATTCCGGGCTTCTTGGAGTACTGGGCTGCTCATCAACGTCGTGGTGCACCCAGCAATGTGCACGCGGACGTGGTCGACGAAGAGGCTCTGCGTGAAGGTCTGCTGGGAACATAATGTCGCCTACCTCACCGCAATAACTCCAGATCGGCACGCATCGACCGCACCGGCCACACCGGCCACACCTATTCTTGAATACCATCTTTCGACCGTACTTTCATTTGATTTGTTTCATCATTGAGTCTTTTCTATCGGCGTTTCTATCCGGGTCACAATAGCCCCTAAAAGGCAGCACACCAAACTGGCTTTCCTTTCTTTTGTCATATTTCGGTCCCTACTTTTCCTTTCCACATCTTCTTTCCTTTGTCGACACATCACAAAAATTTTCGTGTCAAAAACGCATATTTTTAGCATTGGATATACCCCCACATCTTTCTTGCCTTTCCATATTTTTTCTAGCAAAACTGGTGCATCACCTGGGGAGTTTTTACTGCTTTTACTTTTTCAACTTCTGCTTATTTACTTTTGTTTACTTGTACAACTTTGTACGCAATTGTACCATATTCAGAATGAAAAGATTTCTATTGAATTAATCGCCACCTACCTACATGTCTTATCTGCTGTTTCCAAGTTCTCTCTTGGTACATGTCGCATTTATATCTTACGATCTCAGTCAAGCGGAAATATCCGAATGTTTCAAAACAAGACGCCACAAGCGCATGCAAAAAGTGATAAATCACGAACATGATCAATAGCAACCGCGCGGGTTACCCTACAGGGCTGGAAATGAGCTTCAAACTTTGTCACTTATTCCATAATTCACCTCATAGAAGGATGGAGGAAGAAAACAAGAAACAATCTTGGCCCGTGCTTTTGCATCAGCCAGGTAGACAATTACCGCTGTGTCGTGATGTTCTCTGTCATTTCAGTATATAGAGAGTAATGCCATTATACTTTCCCCAGCACATCTCTTTATGTCCTTCTTTTCCAGCCTCATCATCAACCCGCTCGCGATCAACCGAACAACTCCATCTACCTCAACTACCGGCCATGCCTCCTTCTCCTTCTGTACTGAACGCTACTCTCGGTGCAAACTCCGCCAGAAAGACTACAAACTCGACTGGACTGCCTCTCAACGTTGCTAAACCAGAAGAACACGAGCAAATCGCAACGTCCGACTTTGTCACCATCGCCCAACCTACCACCACTATTACTTTTTCTTCTCCCTCGTCCGCATTTCCTTCCGAGACTTTTGTCTACTACCCAGGCATGCCTGGCGGTGGACTTCTTGGAGCGAATTCGGCTTCCGACAGCCATGCAGGCGTGGCGGTTGGCGTTTCTTGCGGCATTCTGGGCTTGTTCTTGATTGCCGTGGGGGTTGGCTTCGCCAGGCATATTCAGCGCAGTTCGAAGAATGAGGCCACCAACTTGACGGCCCGGAGCGGTGGCGCTCACGACAATTTCCGTCTGCAGCCCGTCAGTGGCCAGCAGCATCGCCAGAATCGTCAACGCCAACGTCAGCGGCACCGTATCGAACCCGAAGCCCACCAGCACGAAGATCTACAGGCTGAGCTAGCTCGGCAGTGGCAAGTGCATCATCCCATACGCATTCTGTCGACACCAGTCTCCGAGGTCAATCCTCGAAACAACACGCCGTCCCAGCCGAGTTAAAGTGTAGAGGTTCAGCCGGGTGATACCATGCAGATGGCCCGGAGCTAGAAAGCGAGGTCTATTAGATAAGGCTCGCCTCACATTGGGACCACGACATAACCGTGAAAGGTTGAAAATATGCATATTCTTTTCTTACTATATCTATGGTTGTTCGCTAGTCGATCTGAATCACAGTATGTACAGGTGGGAAAGTTTTATGTACAATAGAAGAAAAAAACGAAAATAAGAAAACAAAATAAGAGAAAGGGCGCTTCAAACCCTCTGACTCGCTCGCTCGCTTCAATTATGATATGCCTGAAGAAAGGATGTTCGCTTCGATCCTTGTCCGCTGTAGACGCGAGTCACTCTGGGTATGGTCGCCTTGTCCCAAAGAAAGTTAGATTGGGAAGGGACAATGAATGAGGTACTCCCGTCTGTTAGACAAAGTAGCAGTCCTGTGTCAACCTGTCTTATTCTCTGCGATCTCCATGCCCCATCCGCTGCCCAGGCATCGGGTCCAAAATCACGACAACTTCTGTAGGCGGCCACACACAAGGTGTAAGAAAGGCCGTCGCGTATCGCAGCACTCTTGCTCTGCCAGAAGGCTACATTTCGTTGTGAAGCTCTTCCTCATCCATATCATCCTCTTCGCCCAAAGTACGAACAATAGCGACTTCAGGGAAGATGCATCCCTGGACAGGGCAGGGGGGCCATTCGAAACATTGTTGCGGGTATAACGGGCATGCCTCATTATGCCATGGGCAAGTGTCAAGCAGATATTGCCGCGGGACGATCTCAGATAAGTCATCTTGGAAATTTTGGGCACCGTAAACATCTGGATGATTGTGCCCGGCAAGACGATCGTGCCTGGGAAAACGATCACCAATGGTGGCGATGTTCCGGAAAACATTTTCGTGGCTTCGGCTTGTAGAAGCGGCGTAGCCCAGTATGAGAACAACAACAAAAGCGATCATTTTGATTGGTGCCGCCATGTTGCGTCAATCCGGAACCGATTGCTGTTCGGCCGCGGTTTTGAGGAAGAGGCGGATGATTTGGGCGACCACAGGGTGAGGGCAAGAAGACAGACAACAAGGTCAAGAAGACAGAGGATTCGTGGGTGTTTGATTGGGAGGGCACCAGGCAAGATAATAAGAGATATGGTCTGGGATGTAATACTTGAGGATGGTGAGGCTGGAATAGGAAGAAGAGTAAATATAGAAAGGGGCGTGGGAACTTTACGAGATGGGGTGCTTTTTGTTTACACCTTTGCTTTGTTTACAACATGTTCTTTGACAAACGGAAAGAAGACATGGGAGGCTATACAACAGTACCGTGAAGAGCATAGTGGTCGCGAGCAACTAGCGACAACACTGTCCTGTGTTTTGTTCGCTCCTTCCGTGAAAAGATCAAACATCACGACTTGCCCTGGACAACAAATCGTCGCTTTGGTTTTGGTCCTGTAGAGAAGGAGGAGCTCACCTTCCTGCGACCAGCATCATCGACCGGCATCACCTTTTCGTGACAGTCCCAGAGCGGTCTTTTTTCAAAAAAAAAAAAAAAAATCTTTTCAAATAGCCATATCCGAACTGTGTCTGCGCTGACATGTTGACATCCCTAAAGGCGCATCGTAGCCGGATCCGGATTTCGCCCCTGGATGTTCCTGACATCGGCCACGTTTTTGCCCTTTGCCGCAAATTTGAACGTTTCTCGCCCCTGCTCCTTCTGTGGCGGCTACCGTCGCAGCGCCGAGGGCAGATGCGGGGCTTCCATTCCAGGCAGCTACAGGCGGCTAGTCTCTCAGTGCCATTACGTCGGTGTAGGCTGCGGCTGACGCTGCCTACACGCTCTTACCCCGCGAAAGCTTACCTTCGCGTCGCTACTGGCGCTGTACAAAGAGCTTCTGCTTTGTTTGTTCCGTCTCAACTTTCACATCTCTGCATTTCTCCATTTGTCATTCTTTTCTTCTCTCCTCCAACCCTCGTTTTTACTGCACAGCAAACCCGATTGACCACCAGATACCTTCCAGACACCCTCGCTGTACCTCATCGCAGCAATGGCGTGCCCTCATCTAGCCTCGATAAGTATGGCAGGACTGTTTCCAACGCAAAAGAAACAAGCGATAAAGTGAGGCTCGAAATACTAATCCGTTCACCGTTTTTCCTTCTCCCCAGGCCTCCGACCTCCAACACCCGCCCAGTCAGTCTACCGCGAGGACTGCACAGAATGCTTCGACTCGATTGTACGTTTGGCGGCCAGAGCAACCCCCAACCCCACGAACGACTTGCTAACCACCGCCTTTCGTTTTCCCCAAACAGGACGATCCCGAAGGCCTCGATGTCTGTCTGCAATGCTTTAACGGTGGCTGCACGGGCGACCGTAACCACGCCAAGATTCACAACATCTCCTTCCAACACCCCCTAGCCCTAAACATCCGCCGGACGCGCAAGGCGATTGTGCGCGACGAGCCGCCCCCGAAGATGTCGAAGCTTGCCATTGCCGCCGAGACCGAAGAAGACCGCTACGACACCAAGGTGGCTGTCAAGTGCCTCGAATGCGATACTGAACTCGACACGACCGATCCCAAGCTAGCTCCCATTGTCGACGGCATCCTCAAGGCCAACACGTTCTCGCGCAAAGAAGAGGTCAAGGCTTGGGAGCAGGAGCTGGTCTCGTGCGAGCACGTCCGCTCTCTCTACCAAGATGCGGCGCGCACGATTGCATCGCAGGACCTGGGCCACTGCTCGTCGTGCGAGCTCAACGAGAACCTGTGGCTCTGTCTGCAATGCGGCAACCTGGGCTGTGGCCGTGCCCAGTTTGGCGGTGTCGGCGGCAACTCGCACGGTCTGGCGCACGCGACTGAGACAGGCCACGGCGTGGCTGTAAAGCTGGGATCGATCACGCCCGAGGGCAACGCCGACGTTTATTGCTACACTTGTGACGACGAGCGCATCGACGACAAGCTCGGCGACCACTTGGCCCACTGGGGCATCATTCTGGCTGAGCGCCAAAAGACAGAGAAGAGTTTGACGGAGATGCAGATCGAGCAGAACTTGCGCTGGGAGTTTACAATGACGACCGAGGATGGCAAGGAACTACGGCCGCTTTTTGGCAAAGGTCTCACGGGACTCAAGAACCTCGGCAACAGCTGCTACCTGGCCAGTATCCTCCAGTGCCTGTACGATCTGCCATCGTTCCAGAAGCGGTATGGCAGAATCAGCCAGGATATGGTTGGCCTGCGCGATCCGGCGGACGACCTCGAAACACAGCTGCGCAAGGTTGGTGACGGTCTGCTGTCCGGCCGCTACTCGAAGCCCGATGCCGATGTTTCGGTCCGCACAGGCGATGACCCTGTTGTGCCCCACCAGAAGGGTTTGGAGCCGGCTATGCTCAAGCACCTCGTCGGCCGCGGCCATGAAGAGTTCTCGACTATGCGGCAGCAGGACGCCTTTGAGCTGCTGCAGCATCTAATCAAGCTCATCACGCGGGCCAAGCATGCGACGCCAGCCGACGACCCGACCGTACCATTCCGCTTCACTCTCGAGCAACGCCTGCAGTGCCTCAGCTGCAAGAAGGTCCGGTACACCACGAACGAGCAGGATAGCATCTTCATCGACGTGCCTCTCGAAAAGCTGCCGGCCGAGGAAGGTTCTGACGCGGCGGATGCTGGGTACAAGCCGGTGACGCTCAAGGAGTGCCTGGACCGCTTCACGGGCGAGGAGACGGTCGAGCTGACGTGTGCAGCGTGTGGCAGCAAGGACGGCTACAGCAAGCGGTCGCTCTTCAAGACGCTGCCCGATGTCTTTGTCGTCAACGCGCGCAAGATGACACTTGTCAACTGGGTCCCCATCAAAGTCGACGTGCCCGTGCTTGTCGATGACGCAGCGTTCCCGCTCGACGAGTACCTGTCGCCCGGCCAGCAACCTAACGAGGAGCTTCTTCCTGAAGATTCTGCCGCCGCGACTGGTGCACCCGCCTTTGTAGCCAACCCCGAGGCCGTCGCCCAGCTCGAGGGCATGGGCTTCCCGCTTGTGCGCTGCGAGAAGGCGCTCTATGCGACAGGAAACAACGACGCCAACGCGGCCATGGAATGGCTGTTTGGCCACATGGAGGACCCGGACATTGATGAGCCACTGGTGATTGAGAGCGGCGGCGGTGGTGCCGGCAGTGCTGGCGCTGCGGCTGCCGATCCCGAAAAGATTGAGATGCTCGGTGCCATGGGCTTTGCCGAGCCGCAGGCCAAGCAGGCTCTACGTGAGACGGGCGGCGACGTCGAGCGGGCCGTCGAGTGGCTGTTTAGCCACCCTGACGCCACGGGTGAGGACGAGTCTGCTGCTGCCGGTGCTGACGCCTCTTCTGCAGAGCGCCCGCCAGCAGGTACCAGCGACACGCCCGCCAACTACCAGCTCCAGAGCATTGTGTGCCACAAGGGCACGAGTATCCACGCCGGCCACTACGTCGCGTTCATCCGCAAGAAGCTGGCCGAGGACAGCGACAAGGTGTCGTGGGTGCTGTTCAATGACGAAAAGGTTGTCGAGGTGGTGGATGTGGAGGAGATGAAGAAGTTTGCCTACATTTACTTTTTTAAGCGGGTGTAAAGCGTGTTGAACTGAGGGGACATGGATTTGATGCGGGCGTCATGTAATACGATACAATGGAAAGCATAAGATGGGCGGACGGTGCATAACACAGATACAGGAAATGATTGGCATGGAGCACGGAGTACGAAGGAAGCGTGGTCTCAGAAACAGATTTGAGCGAGGCTTTTGATAGTGGGACTGGGAGCGATTGATGTTTGAGGAGGTGCAATTGACCTGACTCGATATATACTAGCCATACTAGACGTATGCAGACGACCAGAGAAAAGCAAAAGAATAGACCGTTCTTCATTCTCCATTATTAGCTGACTAGCGACCAGCCTCCGAACGCCGAGCCTTTTGTAGAACTGTGAAATAAAAATGATAAAAATATGTAACCCAAAATCCCGTGAAGATATCGCCCACGAACAAAACCAAACGCAAGTGTAGTAGTCGTACAATCTCCTTCCTCCTCATTCCTTGTTCAGTCCGCCAACCGGTAGCTCACCAGCGTGTCGACACGGTGGCTCGACGTACTGAACCCACGCAGCTGCACCCGCTCGCCATTCACAATCTCCTTGGCATCGCTGTCGCCCCATTCCACGGGCACCTCGCTGTCGGCGTCGGCGTACACGAGCACATTGAACGTGCAGTCGCCAGCCAGTTGTGGCAGGAAAGTGACGGATGCTGTGATTTGGCGGAAAATGGCGGCAATCTCGGCCTGGATCTCGGCCTCGGTCTTTTCGGGCGCCGCCTCTTGTGCTGCGTCGGCGTTCTCTTTATTCGCCGACGATGACGCCGTCGCCTTCTCACCCTTCTCGCCCTTTGACTTCTTCTTCTTGCCACCGCCAAAGATTTGGACGTCAAACTGCCAGCGCTCGACGTGCTCACCGGTATCCTTGTCGGTGATCACCAGCACGAGCTTGCTGATTTGGCTGGCAACCATCCAGCGGTCGAGCTGGCCCATAATCTTTTTGATGTATGCGCGGACCTGGTCATCGGAGGAGACTATCCTGTCAGCAGTGTTCGCTCAAAATGTATCCCACCACCTTTCGACCTACCCAGCATGTTCAGTCCATATTTCTTGATGGCGGAAAAGTCCTCAGCCGGGTAGACGCCGCGCTGGAATCTGTTCGGGGGGTCAGTGTATGTTCTTCGAGATTTCGTCTGAGGAAGGGTTTGATGTCGCAGTCGGGGAGTCGTACAGGATAGAATGGATCGAGTATTGGAACTATAGGCATGTTAGAAATCGATCGCTATCTTCAAGTCGACACCCACATCTCTCTCCCTCCTCCTGACGAAAGTACAAATTCGGAAACCAGCTTTGCGCTGCCTTTCAGGGACAGCTTGTGGACTTTGGACTTGTCCTTTTCCTTTTCTGCGACGGGCGCCATTTTTGCTGCTTTTGTGTGAATTTCAGTTCTGGCCGTAGCATGTAGTTCTTTCGTCAATCGGGTCGTCTCGTTGTCGTTGTCGTCGTCGATAATGTCGCTGTCGCCAATTGTTCAATGTTCGATGTTCGATGTTCGTGGTTTGTTTACTTTAGTTGCTATGCTAGCTGCTGTCGCGGGGTCAATTAAAGACTTTGCATAAATGCATAACTCTTTACATGCATATCTTGAAGACACACCCAAGGGACGACAAAAATAGGGCGCCCCATACATACACGAGTCCGTGTGTAATATATTTTGCACCATATTACGTCAGCATCGCACGGGTCCGTACAAATCTATAGTTTTACACTCAAAATCGTTAAGCGTATACCTTCTATTTAAATAAGAAAGTCGTTATAGAAAATCACTAAATTTACTTATTTATTTAAAAACGACTTTATTTTCTTATACAAGTAAGATATCGTAGGGATAAATTGTTTTAATGCGTTAAAGAAATACAACGAAAAGACATATATAACTCTGTTTTTATTTACTTCAATAACAGAGCGCTGGTTCGGGTGTTGTTGCGTGCGCTGTGGGCGCTATTACGGGCGCAATTGAAGGCACTGTTGAGGGCGCTGTTATGATTTTTTAGCGATAAGATACGCTGAAAGGTGTGGTCACATAGCCTGTGTGATAATTATATAACACGGTTGAAAAAATATTGTACACACCGGTCCGTGTATCTATGGGGTGCCAAAAATAGTTCCCAAATGCCGTCATTTTTATGTCCGTATCTAGATTCTTTTCGACTGGAAACAAATGTCGGTGTTGAATAAACTGAACCTCCGTCTCCGACAATGAATGTCATGTCGAGAGCAGCTTGCCGTTGTCAGGAAAAAAGTCGCAACTCAACTTCGCTTTCGTACCTCGCCTCGCTCGTACAGGCCCTAGCGCTGTAAAACAGCACCAAAACGATAACGAGCTGTTGGAAAGAACGAGAGCCGGGAAGGGTGGGTCTAGCCGATCCTTTCTCCACCAATTGCAACGGCACCGACTCACAACTTGCAGGGAAAGACCAAATTGGGCGTCATTAGGCGAGGCGTTGCCTTCCCACGAGCCGTTTTCTAGGTACGAAACCGATCGCGAAAGCGGGCCAATTCCTTTCTTTGCAACCAGCTTCCTTCGACCTCCAACAGTTCCGGGAAAGCTCTACGACGGCACACAAAGACAAGAAAAAGATACAGGGCTGTTGGAACCGCTGCCTAACGAATTGCACAGCCCTGCTCAAAGGATGGCCGTTTGAGGGCGTTTCTTTGAGTAACGTATTTTTGTTTTTCTTCTTTCTCGGGAGATATGGCCTCATAAGAACGAGAAACAACTCGAAATGTTCCATGGATATCTCCTCGTCTACCCCAATATTAGCGAATTGGCCACCGGCAATTTGCATGGCCTCTGTCATTCCCATCGCTCTCGCCGTCCTTTTTCTTCTTCTTTTTCATCTTTCTTGGCCACTGTTCTCCTCATGATCGGCGGATTTGACGCCGATGGACCGACCAAAACTCTCAAAGCTCCCTCCTCCGTTTCTGCCTTTTCTCCTCCTTTGAGACTGGGCGCCCTGTCGTCATTCTCGTGTGCGGTTGTGCACCAACAAAACCGACTTTCACCTGTCAGGCCAGTCGCCTCCGCATGGCTTACAAGCGTGGCCATTCTCCAATTGTCCCGTGTCTCCTGTCTCTTGTCACTTAGTCCCCTCTTTCCGCGAGGTATGTGGATGCGAGACCTCGCTCGGACATGCAATGTACCTCGTACCATATGGAAATGTGAAAGGCTACGACAAAACATATAAAGGACAAAGCTGGTCTCGATGTTTCATTAACAAAGTACCATACCCCTCAAGAATTATTCGCATCTTCATCTTTAACAAGAAACTTCACAACACATACCACAGTCATCTTCACCATTAACAACACCATCGACCTGTCCTCCAACAGCTCGCCATCGCCTCATCGAGCACAAAATACTCATCAGCTGCTCGCAGCATGCTTCGCACCTCCACTTTGACTTTGTAGTCGCCCACCCTTTTCATTCATCCCCCCACAACCCTTTTTCACCACCCATGACGGAACAAATTCCTGGCCCGGCCGGCTGGCCGCTCATTGGCAACCTGCTCGACGTCCAGGGCGAGGTGCCCATCCATGAAATCGAACACGTCTCCGACATCTACGGCCCAATCATCAAACTGTCCCTCGGCGGCAACGATCGTCTTTTTGTAGGCGGCTTCGACATCTTTGACGAACTGTGTGACGAGACGCGCTTCTACAAACTACCACCCCCAGCACTTGTACAAAATGCACCCGCCCGAGCTCGTGGACTCTTCACATCGCCATCCGAAAAAGACGCGGACTGGTTACAGGCTCATCGCATCTTGATGCCAGCCTTTGGGCCATTGGCCATCCAGAACATGTTTGACGAAATGCACGACATTGCCACCCAGATGGTCATGAAGTGGGCACGGCTCGGCTCCGAGTCGACGGTGCTGCTCACAGAAGACTTTACACGCCTGACACTCGACACCATTGCATTGTGTGCCATGGACTACCGCTTCAATTCGTTCTACTCGGACACTGTGCACCCATACGTCCAGGCCATGACCAACACGCTGGCCGCCCGCAGTCAGTTTGGCCAGATCGGCCAGCGCATCAAACTTTTGCTGCAGCCATCCTACGTGGCCCAGCTCAAGGCCGATGCCGAGTACATGGGCACCGTAGGCCGCGACCTGGTGCAGCACCGTCGCGACAACCCCACCGACAAGAAGGATCTGCTCAACAACATGATTCACGGCAAAGACCCCAAGACGGGCGAGTCGATGCGGGATGAGCTGATTGCGGCCAATATGCAGACATTCTTGGTGGCCGGGCACGAAACGACATCTGGTCTCTTGTCGTTTGCATTCATGTACCTGCTCCTCAACCCATCGACATTCTTCGCCGCACAACAAGAAGTCGACCGCGTTCTTGGCACAGGCCGCATTGAGCCCCATACCCTCAACGAGCTGCCCTACCTCAATGCCGTGCTTCGAGAGACGCTGCGCCTGTCGCCAACTGCGCCCGGTTTTGCGCGTGGCGTGCGGCCCGAGAACAAGGACGAAAAGGTCACGGTCGCCGGCGGCAAGTACGAGATCCCCCGCGGTGCCCCGGTTCTTTGTTTGCTGGGCAAGATCCAGCGTGATCCCAAAGTCTGGGGCGAGGATGCCGACCAGTTTCGCCCGGAGCGCATGCTCGACGAGAACTTTTCCAAGCTGCCCAAGAACGCATGGAAGCCCTTCGGCACCGGTCTGCGGGCGTGCATTGGCCGGGCTTTTGCCTGGCAGGAGGCACTGCTCGTGACGGCTTTGCTGCTGCAGAACTTTACCATATCGCTCGCCGATCCCAACTACAAGATGCAGGTCCAGCAGACGCTGACCATCAAGCCCAAGAACACATATGTGCATGTCAAACTGCGGCCGGGCATCAACGCGACACAGCTATTGCAACGCCTCACAGGCACGCCGGCCGAACCTGCCAACGGCCTGTCATTGAAGACAGATGGAGTGAACGGCATCAATGGCGTTAAGGGATCCGACGGCCCCACTCTTGCCATTCTCTACGGCTCCAACACGGGCACCTGCCAGTCCCTCGCGCAGTCACTCGCCGTCGAAGCCGGCCAACGCGGCTACATAGCCACTGTTCATGACCTCGACACTGCGGTCGAGCACGTGCCCAAGGGCCCCAACACGACGACCGTCGTCATCACGGCATCCTACGAAGGTCAGCCACCTGACAATGCCGCTCGCTTCGTCGCGTGGCTCGAGCTTGTCGAGGCCAAGGACGCTTTTGCCGGCACTCGCTTTGCCGTCTTTGGCTGCGGCCACGTCGATTGGGCCTCGACCTATCAGCGCATCCCGACACTCGTTGACAGTCTGCTCGAGGGGCATGGTGCCACACGTGTGGTCGAGCGCGGCGTGTCGGATGCCTCGCAGCGCGACATGTTTGGCGATTTTGCCAAGTGGACAGAGAATGTTCTGTGGAAGGCTTTGCCGAGCGCCGACGATGCGGCGGCATTTAATAACGGTGACGACAAAAAAGTGCAAGTGCCCACGATGGACATGGACATCTCCACCGAGCAGCGCGCAACCCACCTGCAACAAAAGCTGTTCTGGGCCAAGGTCACAGCCGCACGACAGCTCACTGCACCGGGGCAGCCCGAGAAGCGCCATATTGAGTTCCAGCTGCCGTCTGACATGACCTACCACACGGGTGACTATTTGGCCGTGCTCCCACTCAACCCCGATGAAGATGTGCGTCGTGTCATTCAGCGTTTCCGTCTCCCCTGGGACGCCGTCGTCACCATTAAAAAGGGCGGGCCTACAACGCTACCCACAGACACTCCCATTGCGCTGGCCGAACTGCTGCGCGGATACGTCGAGCTGGCGCTGCCGGCGACACGAAAGGACATTGATGTGCTGCGGGAGCTAGCCTACCACAGCGAGCACGGCAAGGATGGTGCTGAGGCCAAGAGATTGAGTGCTCTGCTCGACAGCCCGGCCGCATTCACCACCACCATCATCGAGCACCGCACGTCTCTCCTCGATCTGCTCGAACAGAACCCCAGTGTCGAACTGCCTCTGGCCAGTTTTCTCGTGATGCTGCCACCCCTCCGTGCACGTCACTATTCCATTGCGTCCTCCCCGCTCGCCAGCCCGAACTCGTGCGCCCTCTGTTACAGCGTCATTGACGAACCGGCATGGCAAGGCGCGGACAAAGCCATCGCGAAGAACGGAACGAAGACATCGCCCCGTAAATTCCGCGGCGCCACCGGAACCTATCTCAAGTCGCTCCAGCCGGGCGACCAGGCCCTCGTTGCCGTCCGCGCCACCAACCAGTTCTTCCGTCTGCCCGCCGACCCTGAATCCACACCTCTTCTCATGTTCTGTGCCGGTTCTGGTTTCGCCCCCTTCCGTGGATTTTTGCAAGAACGTGCCGTCCAGATCCGCAGCGGCAACCGCAAACTGGCACCTGCCACTTTCTTTGTCGGCTGCCGTAGCCCCGAGGCTGACCGACTGTATGCCGACGAAGTCGACGAATGGGTCCGCGACGGTGTCGTCGATGTTCGTTATGCCTTCTCCAAAGATCCGGAGAACAAGTTGGCTGCTGGCTGCCGCTATGTGCCGGAGCGCTTACTACACGACAAAGACGATGTTGTCAAACAGTGGAAGGCCGGCGCCAAGGTGTACACCTGTGGTAGTGGACAGGTGGCCAAGGACTTGGGCGCGGCAGCTCTTAAACTGATCCTGGAGCGGGCACGTGCCCAAGCTGGAGAGGGTGGAGCGGTGGCGGCAACAGAAGAAGAGGCGGCCGCCTGGATGCAACAGCGCCATAACGAGCGCTTCGTGACGGATGTGTTCACTTGAGGTGTTTGTTTATGGAGGCGTTTTCATTCGATAACGTACGTTAAACCAAAATCCATGTCTGCGCATATTTGAATAGTGCAAAACGCATTTGTCTTTATAAATTTAAGAATGATTGAACTGTGACATTTTGATGAGGTTTTGGAAGGAGGGGGTTATTGGTCTCACTTGCGGGCCGGCCAGAGTTATTCCGGAAGTCCGAGGTCAGGACATCCGCTGACCTTTCAAGTTCATCCCAATACATTTCTTCTTTTGAAATTAACGCAACAATTGTTCACGTAGGTTCTGCAGACCGTCCGTGACACCCCCCTATCATGCCGTCTGATCCTCTTTAGTAGATCAGGTAGTGCTTCCGCTTCTTCTTGAACACGTCCAGCGCCGGGGTCCACGCCTCGCGGATAGCATCTGGCGTCAGGCCTGCCTCGATGCCCTCGCGCACCAGCGTGCTTCCCGTTAGCACATCCACGTCGTAGGTAGTGGCGCTCGCGCCATTGAACGTCCAGTGGAAGCTGTTGGTCGTGTTTCCGCTGCCGCTCGTCGAGCCGTCGGCGTACAGGTTGCGGGCCGCCCACAGCAAGTTGAGGCCGATGTAGACAGGGTCGAGATTCGCGTAGTCTTCCTTTGTCTGCGGCCGCAGGTACGTCTGCACGCCGCAGCAGACCTCGTTTTCAAATTTATTGGACACGGGCGTGAAGCACTGGAAGCGGTAGTCGGTGAGGGAGATGTTCTGGCTGCGCATGGTCGTAGTCCACGTCTCGTTTGTCCAGGGCGCGCCAATAATCTGAGGGAGTCAGTATGGAGACAAAGACAAAACGACAAAACGACAAAACGACGCAAGAAGAGAAGAAAGAACCCACCTCAAACGGAGTCGTCGTGCCACGGCCCTCGGCAATGCTGGTGCCCTCAAACATGCACGTGCCCGGGTACATCATGGCTGTATCGACCGTAGGCATGTCTATATTTTCAATGTCGTCAGTAAACAGTCACTCGTGCAGTCACTCGTGTGGAACGTAGAAAGTTATAAAAAAATGGTAGCTCCTTACTCGGACTCGGGATGACCCACGGCAGGCCGGTCTGGGCAAAAGTCATGTGCCGATTCCAGCCCTTCATCGGGATAACGGTCAACGACGTGAGGTCCGCACCGCCCGCCGTCTCTTTGATCCAGCCCTCGCCCACAAACATTTTGGCCAGCTCGCCCGCCGTCATGCCGTGCGCCTGCGCAATGGCGCGCCGGCCCACGTACGAGTTGATGAAGCTCTCGTTGAGCACTGGGCCGAACGCGTTCATGCCCGTGATTGGATTGGGCCGGTCTAGCACGACATACGAGACATTGCTCATCGCGGCGGCAACCATCGTGTCATACATAGCCCAGATGTCTGAGGAGAGCGTGAGAAGATATTTTTGAAAACAATTTTTGAAAACAAAAGAGAGGGCGAGTGTGGGAGGACATACAGGTATAGAAGCGAGCACCAACGTCCTGAATGTCAAACAGCACTGTGTCGGCCCCGGACTCAGCAATGTACGACGTCAGCACCGTCGTGTTGACATTATATGCGTCCTACGTGGTCAGCAAATCGTTACAGTCTAGTCCAGTGGACTGTCGGAGGACTATCGGAGAACCCACATAAACGGTCAGGCCGGTCTTGGCGTCGACAAAGGTCGACTCGCCGCCGCCGTTCTGTGACGTGCCCCGGAATCCGTGCTCCGGGCCCATAACGCCCACCAGGTTGACCGTGCCGTCTTGCACCATCACGTCAATGCCCAGCTCGAGACCCGTCGTGATGCCCGTTGGATTCGTCAGCATAAGCACATTCTTGCCTTCCAGCTGCTTGTAGTTGGATTCGATCAGCACCTCGAGGCCCGTCTTGACCGTTGGCTGGAACAGCGTCGCGGGTGGCAACGAGTGGCCGGGGTGCGCAGCGGCAAACGAAGCGGCCGCGAGACCAGTAGCGAGAAGTCCTTTCATGGTTGTTGTGTGGGATTTAAAGTAGTTGAATTTGTGAACAATGAAAGAAGAATTGACTTTCTGTAAACATCAGGATGACACCTTGTATTTATTTATGAGGATACTCGACCGTTTTATCAAACAAAAATGCCCCAGATTCCGGGGTCGTCCTCTAACAACCAACAATTCCCCACAAATTCCCCAGAAAATATACAAGCCCAGACAGATAGTAGATGCTTCGGAGTAGAGAATGACAGCTCGGAGTAGACCATCTATTTAGTACTCCGGCCCTAAATGGTCCATATCACTATCCAGTTGCAAGGTTAGATTAGAGTCAAGCGTTTTCTTTAGAGGACTAACCACAATGGACAATAGTTCAGGAACCGTATGTTGGAAAACTTGGAACCTTAAAACTACAAAATTGGAGATTACACCTACTCCGATATGCGACGACAATCTCACTCCAACACTTCGACACTCCGAACACAGGGGAGATGTGGAGTTGGTGACCATAATGGCATATTGATACCCAGATCCTTCCCCACATTGCCAACTACGCCCCAGGTGTCGGAATAGTTAACGTTTGTTACCGTACCCTGCGATGCGCTGAGGATAGGCCATAGAATATCGGCTGTATGTTGGCTGGTGATGTGGCTTCTGCTCCTCGAAGTTTAAAGAGGAAAGGGGCTGAGCAAAACGATAATGATAAATTCCGTTCTACTTTAATGTTCAATACCCCCCCCCCTTTTTTTTTTCTTTTTCTTTTAATAATCAAACGTTAAAAAATCCATGTAAAGCACCTTATACATTTAAAAAAAAAAATTCAATTTAAATTTACGAATAAAACAAACATAATTACACAATAATATGTAACAAAATAAACAAAAAGCCCCTGACAACATGTATTGTTTGTGTGAGCTTCCTTCCATAATTAGCAGCACTTTACAATTACAGGGGACGTCACGGGACGACGCGGTGGAGGCCCACTCAAACCTGGAGCTAAACAAACGCGGGGCAAGCTCATTAACGCGTTTGCCTTCAGCATTTGCACTACGTTTACGATTCTTGCCACAGCTCTAGCCGATCTTTTTCTTAACGACCTTCACTGTCAATCCGCATCCACAATATTCGGCCTCAACATCGGCCTCACCCATCGGCCTGCATCACTTATGTATCGCCTCTACCCATCGGCACCACATGCCTCCGACCGGACCGTCGCCGGCGCAGAATCCAGCCGCGTCTCTTCAAGACGAGGCGACCTCTCGCCATGATGGAGCCAGAACATCTCGCTTCACGTACAAACAGCTAGCCGACTTCGCAGCAGCAGCCCCGACCTGTCCCCTCCGCGTCATTGCCCACATCGACCTCGATGCCTACTATGCGCAGTGTGAGATGCGCCGTCTCGGCACCGCCGAGGAAACACCACTCGTTGTCCAACAATGGCGCAACATCATCGCCGTCAATTACCCGGCCCGCGCCTTTGGCATCAGCCGCATGATCAGTGCCGCCGAGGCCAAGCGTCTGTGCCCAGATCTTGTCGTGCAACATGTGCCCACGTGGAAAGAGGGTGAGACCCAGTGGGCGTACCGCGAGGACGCCTTCAGCGCCATGGCCGAACACAAGGTCTCGCTCGAGCCGTACCGCATCCGCTCGCGCGAGATCCTCGCGACCATAAAAGAAAGCTTGCCCGGCACTGGTGCCCAGGCCTGTAAACTTGAAAAGGCTGGCATCGACGAGGTCTTTGTCGATCTCTCGGCCTACGTCCATGAGCTTCTGGTCAACCGGCTTTACTCGGATGTGCTCGCCGACTACCACAAGCACCATCACGATCAACCGACTGCGTTCCTGCCTCTACCGCCCGTGACCGAAGCCGATCTCGACTGGGCCGCGACAGGCAGCGATATCATTGACGACAAAGGAGGGACAGGGAGCAAGCCTACAGAGCGAGAGGAAGGCGCTGTGGAAGATGAGAACAGAAGCACACATGAGGAAGAGCACAAGGAAGACGAGGATAGTGAGCACATCAACGAACGGGTTATTGACTGGGACGATGTGGCCATGCTCGAGGGTGCGCGCATCATCCGTGCTGTCCGCCAGGCCCTCAGCGACAAACTCCAATTCCGCTGCTCAGCCGGTATCGCCTCCAACAAAATGCTCAGCAAACTTGGCTCCAGCCAGCACAAGCCCAACAAGCAGACTGTTGTTCGCCCGCGTGCCGTCGCCACCTTTTTGGGGGGTCTCAAGTCCGTCACTAAGCTACGCGGCCTTGGTGGCAAGATGGGCGCCCGTGTCATTGCCGCCTTCGACACCGAGTCCATATCTGAACTGCGCACCCTTTCCCTTGCACAAATGCAGGCCAAGCTTAAAGACCAAGAGGCCGGTTATCATATTCACGGCATGGTTCGCGGCATCGACACTAGCGAAGTCACTGCGCGCACCGAGATCAAGTCTATTATTTCAGCCAAGTCCTTCCAGCCTCCGCTCAAGACCATGGACCAGGCCATAAGGTGGCTGCGCGTCTATGCCGCCGAGCTTAAATGCCGCTTGTTGGACGAGAAGCTGTCGCTGGCTTTGCTTGCAGCGGCGACTGTCTCTGCAGATGGAAAGGAGGAGAAGGACGACAAGGACGACAAGAACGAGGCAAGTGGCGGTGACGACCCGCTCCCAGCAACAACGGTACACACATCTGCACATCAGCAACACTTCCAACAGCTACGCCTCCCACAGACCATTCGTCTGCACTACGGGGACGGCAGCAACGGCTACCATTGGAAATCACGACAGACTCGGATACCGCGTGACGGCACGCCACTCGACGAAGACAAGCTGCTGAAACTGGGCACACAGCTGCTCGAGCAGGCGCAGCGGGCCGATGTGCTATGGCCGTGTGCCCATCTTGCCATCAGCGTGGATGGCTTCGAGGAGCCGGTCAAGAACAACAAGAGCATCGAGTCTTTTTTTCAAAAGGCGACTGCAAAGCCGGCAAGTACTATGTCTAAGCCGACTGAGATATCGGAAGAGAGTGGGGGTCGAGACGAAAACGAAGACGAAGATCAAGACGACCTTGATAACAGTCTTCGGGAAGCCGGTGATTTTGACGAGGCAATGCCGCTCACAAAACGGCGACGAACGGACCATCGTGACGCTACGGACACAAACAACACGGCAACCCTCCCATTTTTGTTTCAAAGAGAAGCAGAACATGCCGTTGCTCGACAGGGGCAAGGAATAGGGGGAGCGGAGCGTGCCAGGCTAGTTGACGAACAACCTCGAGCCACGTCGTCGGCCAGCAGCCGACGTTCGACAATCACCACGGTCGCAGACGCGGGTGCAGCATTGTCCTCGTCCAATGTTTCGAGCGTACCCACATATTTCAAGCCAAAAGACGACGACGTGTCCAGGATTGGTCACGCAAACGAAGGCGACAGCGCTTCTGGTGGCCCCTTTGCATGTGGCCGCTGCAGAAAGTCCTTTCCGGCCGCCATCCAGCTGCAAGAGCATGAGGACTGGCATGTCGCCCGGGAGCTGCAGGCGATGGACAAGCAGGAGAGGCAGGAGAGACAGGAAAGACAGGAGAAGCCTACGTCGGCAGCATCAACACCAACACCAACAGCGTCGTCAACACGTCTGCGAGGTCATGTCCCTCTTAAGCGAGCAGCCCCGACTTTCCCGGCCAACCCCATCTCGTCGTTCTTCCAAAACCGGGCCAGGTCGCCGACCAAAAAAGAGGACAGTGGTGGGAGCAATGGAGCAGGGGCGACAACGGCAGCGGCAGCGGCAGCGACAGCAGCAGGATCACTTACCTGCCAACGCTGTGGAGACACTTTTGACCATCCAGACAGCCTGCAGGTGCACCAAGACTGGCACTTTGCCAAGGATCTCGAGACTGGATGAAAAGGAGGAGGATTCTGATAAAGAGAAAGGAATTAGAAAACGAGAAATGATTATGAAAAAAAAGACCCAATGGGACGGGGCAACCATAACGAATATGGAAAAAGGGGCCCGGATGAATAGGAGGAACTGCCAAAATCAACAAACAAAAGAAGTGAGAAGGCAATCAACAACATAAAAAGCGATTGAGCGGTGTGCAAATATTGTAAACCAGGCATGCATGCAGTGAGCTGTGCATGCTTGTCGCGGCGAATCGGTGCACTTGCTCTGGCACAGTCTGGCCTTTTTTGTGCCGGCTCTCGGGACGGGCCTTTTGGTGTTGACATCCTCCTCCCAATCCCTCCTGATATCCTGTGCGTGTCCTCTGCCGGAGTTGAGTCGAGTTACTCGACTATCAAACGAACCAAGGCGGTATGCTGACCTCGACAACGAGATATGCAGGCATGCCGGCTTCGACAACGCAGGGTTCGGTCGGGATTTGCGACTTGGGGCAATGGTCAACCGTTGTTGAGCGTCGTTACGACTCGGAGACTCCTGGGACGAATGGACTACATCAAGAGTTTTGGGCAAAGAGAAGGATGCATACCATGAGACGTTTTTTGGTTGTTGACGGTGGCAGCGGTACGGAGTACTCGTCGACATAACTGTGCGAATACAGTAGACACAGTACAAAATACTGTACACTTGGTTGGTCATTCTCGCTTCAGACTGCACACTGCTTCACTAGGCTGCATTTCCTTTTGCGGCCCAACCTTTGCGGCCCAACCCAACGAGACCGCCTGACAAGACGAAATCGAACGCCTGCAGACAGATATGACAGAACATGAGACCAGAGACCAGAGAAAAGAGAAGAAAAATGGACACCTGGCATGCTCTCATCGGAGGGTTGTGGAAGATCTTCAACCACTGTTTGCTTTTACCTGTTAGAACCCTTGAAATCTGATATGCGGCCCCATTTGACTTTGACACCCGAATATCTCATCATTCACTCTCCACCGAGCAGCAGGATCTGTACCGACGTAATTTACATCCCAAGTCCTAAGACATGCTCGCCGATAGAATGGCTTAGTGCACATTTGCCACAGCCATGTGAATACCGGCTTTAAAAAAAAGCGGCAGAGAAAGAAAGTGCATTTCAAAGTTGCAGCAGGCAGGTGCGAAGGACGAACAGGACAGAGACACATCATTCATTGTGGTGGACATTCAAAACCAGGGCGGCCAGGGCGAGAACTTTCTATGCATGCGCCGTCGAGTCAGATCTTGTCTTTTGCGTGTTCTCTTGCGCAAATGCGGGATGCATAGAAATGGTATTTAGACTCTGCTCGCCTTCCTGTTTCGACATCTATTGCCCGCTGCTCGCCTTTCCTTACTGTGCCACTCTGGGTTTCGAGCACAGAGTTTGGGCGACCTTTATGAAGCAGAGCGTCTCACAGGTGCGGTCGTCCCGTCAGCAACCGATTGGAAAGAGACAGAATTGGGCACAAAAGACACAATGGGCAATATGTGTGCACCCGTCTTGTTTTGCCTCATCTGTGTGCCCAGCCAGCCTTTTGGGGCATCGTGTCTTTGGATTGTGCTTTTATACACATGTTCTTTTGTGCTTGTGTCGTCTATGTGCGGCTTTTCGAGTTTCTTGTATTTTTGTGCTTTCGTGGCGGTGTACACAAAAAGACAAGTATCTGGACGAAGTACTCTTGGATGCACTTGCCTCTCTGCCTCTCAAGCCGTTACCAATACCCGCTATGATTATTTAGCCAGTCGCCACCGCCAAAGCGTTCCTGGTGCTGTGGCCAATGGCAAGGCTGGGTTAACCACGGACTGTCTAGGGTCGTGCCTTCCAGTTAGCTCGGTCAGCGGTTTTGGCCGCCGTTTCACAGCCAGGCCCACGCAAGCCAGGCAACCTTTCCCCCTCCATGGCTCTCTCTATTTTAGCTGCCCAATTTTTGTGCCGCCAAAGTCGCAAGTGAGGGGCTCGAGGGGCAGCACCGCACAGTCATTGCACTTTCGCTCTTGCCTCTTTCCCTCGTCGGTGTCTCGGTCCTTCCCCACGACAGGAAGGCGCAACAAAACTGGCGACCGATCGTTCCTTTCGATCGAGAGAAAAATCGAAAGAAAAAGAGTCTTGCACCTTCCTTGTGTATATTGTAAACATAACCCCTTTTCAGTTTCCTTGCCCCCTTTTCCCCCTTCGTCCTTTGTTCCATCTTGGCTTTCTGTCTCGATGCAAACTTTTCGTCCAACCGTCCAGCTTTATGTTTTCGTTTTGAACTGTCCCAACCGTCTCAACGTGTCTTCGACTGGCCGGGCCTAATCAACCACACGGCGCTCCTATCCACTTTGTCACTTGTCATAACCAACCAGCGCCTCCCACGCAACACCCACGCGACGACCTCCGAAGCTGGCGTTTTTCGTGGCCTGCAATCGTCATTGGCTGCCAGAGCCTCTTTTTTGCTGCAAGCCTTCTCTTTTGGTGCCCTCCTTTTGTCATTTTCTGTGAACGATTCGCCCCAGCATACCCCTGTGTGCCCGATCCTATCTTTTCTTTCCGCCTAGAAAAAACAACGGAGCATTTCTTGCGGCCCTCCCAAGAGAGCGGCTTGACCTGCAGGCCCTTTTGCTTCCAGCGTCTTTTACTGGAGAGATTGAGTAGCGACACTCCACTGTCACGGAGAGGGCAGAAAAGCGGCCAAAACAGGGCTCATCTCGCCACTGAGAGGCCGCAAAAGGGCAAGACAAGGCCTGACTTTGCCTGGCCTGCATCACTGCCCAACATCCCAAAATCACGGGTAGTCTATTGGTACAAAACCGTTTCTTCGGTGCTCACCCAACAATACGAGAATACTTCATGTTGTCCACACAATCTTCTTTCCATTCGGTCAGGCTGTAGCACCGTCATCTTCATTTGCCTTCACTACGCCTTGTCAGCGCGATATACCACGAAAACGGAAAAGAGAGAGAAGAACCAAGAGAAGCAGGACGCAACCAGCCCAGCCGTGTTATTATTTGCTCCGTCCAGCCAGAAGTGACCCACCAGCGCCACCTCACTTTGCCAGCATCGCCCACCAAGGCCCAATCCCAGGCCACCCACTTCCCGCCTTGTTTCTTTTCCCAATTTTTTCCCCTGCGCCCCCCGCTCATCGTGCGCCTTTCCTGGCCGGCCATCTTTCCATTTCTTTTCGGGCCTCCCCATAACCCTATTCCATTTCCCTTTCCCTCTCACTTCTTTCCTTCTTTTCCGTCTATTTCGCTCCCTTCCCACTCCCATCCGAAGATACGCAGCCTTTTGCTTCTTTTATCGAGATCGTGTTCATCCTTTTCTCGGGTTTCTGTTATATTTTGCATCTGGGCGATATCGTATTGTTTCTTTTTCTTTTCGTTTCTTCTCTCCGCCCTGGACTGCCTTCGCTTTTAACTTCCTGTTTCTCTGTCGTCTCTGGAATCGTGATATCCCCCGAACAATAAAATGGCAAACCGCGGACGAGGCGCCGGCGCAAGCTACCCGCCGAGCAACAACGCGCCACCACGACAAAACGAGTACTTTGTTCCCCGCGACGGCATCGACCGTGAGGTCATCACCGCCGACATCTGTCGCTACTTGGGCAACGATGCCCTTGTCCGCCCTGGCACACACACAAATGTGAGTCGTCGTGTGCATGGTGCACGGCTGAACATCGCAGTAGAATGCTGTGCATATGTGTTCAAGTGTGCTGACCAACTCTCCCATCAATAGGACAGCGGTCGTGTCATCCAGGGCTACTTCATCACCGCATACCGTAACTTGACATCCGTATGTTATCAACCTTTCTCCTTGTTATCATCCGACAAACATCACATCTCGCGCGCGCACTTCCGTGCACCGCACGACTTGCTCTTTCATTGCAAAGTCTAACCATCCCGCCTCCTTTAGGCTATGATCGCCGATCTCAAGACCGACTCTGCACGATGGGATGCAGAGAGACGGAAGAGTCAATCTGGCGCAGGTACACCAGCCTACTCCCAAAGAGACCGGGTTGACGACCGCGTGCATAACCCTAACTCCCCTTCAGTCAAATATCAGGACTCACAGATTAGAGATGGCCCGCAACGCGGCGGCAACGTCAATATTCCTGGCGGAGGCGGTAACGGCGGCGGCGCCTCCTACGGCATGTCCTACGGCGGCAACGGCGGCAACAACTACGACAACGGCCCTCGCTATCCAGGAAGCGAGGCACCAGGATACAGTGCTGCTGGACCCGGACCAGGCCAGGGCTCCTATGGCCCTTCTGGAGGACACTACAACAACGCTCCATATGCGCAGGGCGGACTGCCACCCCAGGCACAGTACCCTCCTCAACAACAGGCTCCTCAGGATCCGAGATTTGGCGTGCCGCCAACTGGCAACTACGGCGGACCCCAACAACACGGCCAGGATGGCTACACAACCGGTGCACACTACGCCGTGGGGCCCACCCGGGATGCGTACTCCATGGACATGCAGATGACTGACGCCCCTATGGCTCCCGTACGACGCAACTCACCGTCCGGTGGCCCTGGCGGGTTTGTTAACCCAGGTAACAACAATCGTGCAGCTTACGCAAGTGGCGCACCCGGCGCCATATCCGGTGGCTACGGCGGATACTCAGCACCACCGCCCCCAGCAAACCATGCCGCCGCATACGCTCAGCCGATTGACGGCGGCTACGGCCGAGGTAGGTGATTCTCTTTTACGGCGGGCTGCATACTCTGATGCGCGAAAGAAAGTCTCCTTTATATACTCACATCCAGCTTCATCAGCTCCGACCACCAACACTGGATACAGCCCTGCTCATGATATGACACCGCAGCCGCCTCACGCCCAACAGTATGAAGAACCTGCCCTCTCATCCCTTCCTCCCCGGCCTCCCCACCCCTCTTCCCCTGCTCGCTCTGGACCCGTTGCATCGAACAGTCAGGCTCAACTCCCAATCACCAACAGTGGACAACAACAAGCTGCCCCTCGCCATAGCCGAGAACAACGCGCCGTAAGCGAGCGCTCCGATCACCGTGATCGTCCAGAACGCAGCGACCGGGAACGCGAACGCGAGCGTGAACGTGAGCGTGAGCGCGACGCCACACCTCCCAACCGGAATGGCCCCCCACCAAAATCTGGCAACGCCGCACCTCATCACCATTACGGTCGGAGATGATTACATGCCACTGGTCTTTCATCCTCCTCCCGAGCCTAATTCGCAACGAAAGCAAAAGCTACATTGATTTCGCATTCTTTTCCTTTATTATGGAAGGCGTCCGTCTCTTTTTTTTTGGTTGGTAGAGGCGCTTCGGCGCTCTTGATTTGGTCATATTTCTTTTTGATCTCGGCTCGCTTTGTCGTTTCTACAGCATTCGCATCTTATGTCTCCGTACCGCGTCTCTCTCCCTCCCTCTCTCTGTCTCTTCATCTTCTCCTACCTTTTCCCTACTTCCCTTTATACCTGTCTCATGTCACGTTACGACTTTCCGATTTTTCTCTTTCCTCTTTGCCGTTTACAACTTCTTCTTTTCCCCTGGATTTAATGGCTCCGCCATTGTTACAATTTCTGCTCGCCACCTCTGGACTTGGACCCTTATTTTCTTAATCTGGACACTCATGGTTTTGGACAAACTCACAACGACGGGATTACAAATCCCCAATTTTCCTGGACTTGGACTGGCATATGCCGACAAGTAGAACTTGCACATCGCTGGCCCTCGGCTCATGTGCTCACGCTCACCTTTCCCTTGTTTTGACAATGCGCGATCTTAATGATTTTGACAAGATCAAATTTCTGAACCTTCACCCGAAGGCGCCGGTTTAAGTTTGTTTTGTCTGTCGTTTTCATCCGTCTCTCGCCTCTCGTCTCTCGTCTTGCGTCTGCTCTTATCGCTCTTCTACATCTTCAGCCCAACCAGGATCTCCATATTGGCTGTGAAAGCCGCTCGACCTTTAAGCATTTGTGTCTGGCATCGCCGTATGTGGTGACACGCTTCTAAATGGATAGCCTCCATTTCAGCAACCCATCTGGACTTGTAACACCACGGAACGTTGTTTTTGGACATCAAGGAAAACCAAGCAAGGACGCGTGCATCTGATATCTATTCTCTTATTCTGGATCAACGAGCGACATCTTGTTTCCTTTTCTGTTTTGGACCAATGGACTAGGCTATGAATGCCTGTGCAACAATTCCCCCTTTGGAATAGATTACAGAAACAACCATGGGAAAACCATGCGATCCCCAACGCCGACAAAAAAAGACTGTTCGCTTCGCTGCGGTACACAGATTATGGCTTGCTCTTTATGCAGTCTCGATTTACTGAAACACCTGGAAACATCATCAAGTTGCTTAATACAATCGACATATGGAACACATTGGATGAGCCCATCCAGGACGCCTAGGATCAAGCTATGACTAGCTTGAAGAGCCAAGTCCACCCAGTCAACCCAGGTCATTTCTTTGATGTTTTTTTTCTTTCAAATATTGTGCTCCCACATGGCTATTTATACAATTGGCAACAACCCTGGCCCGACTTTTCATCCTTTGCTATCTTGTCGACATATACTCCATGTCCATCCTTTTTGTTCTACACGTTTGTCAATGTGTCAGGGAACCATAGCGGTTTAGCGGTTGCTATCTATTTCCAACATGCGAAAAGGTAAGTCAGCGTGCCGCCGTACAGAGGGACTCATTTCGTTAATTCTCCCCATATGCTAACTTGTTTCCCACTCTGCAGAGCTGTATTTCTATTTGAACTCATCAAATGCACCTGTGTTCCTAAACTTGATAGTGCATCGCCTTGTTCCAGGACCCGCCAATGGAATCAAACTTTAACATGCGACAACAACTTAACAGTTTGGTCTTTGGTGAATCTCGACATAATTGCACGCATTGCAAACTTTGAGAGCAGCCGCTCCCTAGTGTCTTGGACTTGGACCGAACATTGCGTCATTGTGCGTAATATACGTCGAAAGCCTGTTTTACTGCTTCAAATCCAAAAAAAGAAGAAAAAAACAGATGAGCCCATCTTGTTTTGGACTGGAGTTGGCAACATCAATGCACTCTTTGCAAGAAACTTTGCCTCTGCACATGATACACAAGCCTTGCTTCCCTTTCCCCCCTCGTTGTTCTTGTTGCACCCTGGTTTCCTAGTACAATGTTCAATTACTCCTGGTATGTATCTCGCGGATTTTCTTTTTTCTTTGATTTGAGTTTTGCGCGACTTGGAACTGGATATTACTTCCACGGATGCTAGACAAAGCACCTGCCACTTGGACTCGGTTCTCATCTACGACGTACTCTTCCTGAAACAACGCAACGCAACGCCACTTTCGCACAGTACACTAATGCATTCTTTCAGTTTCTACATCCGCTTTTCACCCTTACTCATGGCACTGGTAACTGTACCTATATCAAGGATAGGGTCGGGGAGTTGTTTGATTTTTCATATAACTACAATGGCTTCTTCGCTTGTTGCGCATTCTTTTCCGCCATTGCATCTATTTATATGGACACGATATCGGCACAAGCACCTACACTTAATAAGAAATTTTGCGAAGTGGAGGAAGGAAGAGAGAGAGAGACGAAGGGGCCGAGTCCTTGTTTAGCATCTTGATTTCTGGTATTTTATATTTCTATTTTCTTTTTCTTTTTTGATTTCCCTGGTGTTTTGTGAGGCTTCTTTGCTTTTGGGCGTATACTTATATGGAGTTGTTTCTGGTTTTGTTCTGGTCAATATTATCATATCTTTCTGTTTATGTTTTGTCTTGTTTTACTTTGGCTATTCTATGGTGGCTCGTGAACTGTTTCATGTTGTTGGGCTGTGTATTTTGGCTCTCCGAAGCCAGGTATTCGTCTTCACAATTCTTTAATAAAAACCCGGGCAAATGGCTGATGCCTCCTCTTTACCTCAACTTTCAACTGCTCAACTGGACCTTGGAGGTCTCCATATCGTGACATGTAAGTGCATGCAAAACGACACAGACTGGCCTGCCTTCAGTGAGGCAGTTGATCACCATCGACTACAGCTCTCGCCGAGTCCATCACGATCATGAGTCTGCCAATGCGTTCTTTTGCAGCAAGCCGCCAACGCAACGAGAACGTCATCATACCAAGCCAAAAGGCCCTTGAACATTTGATGGTCAAATACTTAAGATGGCCATTATTGCTTTAACGCAGCTCAAGCAGCACAGATCCCAGGATAATATCGTGGTACCTGCCGCAATTCGGCTACCAAAAAAAGATGGCTTTAAAGAAAGTTATTGATGCACTTGCTTCCTTGAGAGGAAACGAAACAAGTCGCTCGGAAGGAGCACAAGCCGTGAGACAGTGCTGGTTCATTCTCCGCCGCCCCCGAATGGAAAATATCAGATGGAACAGAAGGAGCCGGGAAGATAGTGGGAATGCTGTGACTCGGTGCCTGCGTGTATCACAGAAAAACGCAGTAAAGCATGTGTCACGAGGGGCAAGACACAAAGTGGTGATACAAAGAACAACAATCCACACCTTGGGATGAGAGTTGATTGAGAAACTGCAGCCTTCTTAACAAATAAACAGAAAGCATGTATGGCGCTGTTTCTAGAACGGCTGCTCCTTCTCCTCTATATGTTTTCTTGCCACGTCGCTCTTTCCCTCGCGACCTCGTAGTAGAAAAGTAAACAATCGACACCCCTTATTTCTGCCCTTGAAGGAGGTCGTCTTCCTTTCAGAAACAATGATTGTCTCTCAAGAGGATTCGAAAGCCCTGAACATCTGCGTCATTGTCAAGTCAAAGAAAACAAAGGCGGAAGTCAGTGTTGATGCAAATGCTCCCGAGGTGCAGCAATTCAATGCTCAAGACACTGTCCTGGGGGTCGACCACAACGCAAGCGAGGATGTTGACCACGAGATGCACCCTACCGAATTTGCCAACCACAATCACGATTCAATTTGCGATGGAGGTCTCAACATCTTCTCCCCGACGCTTGACATCGCTGAAAGCTGCCTGCCGCCCGTGATGAGGCATCGCCTGCCGTCGAACAACAGAAGAATTTACGGCGGTCAAGAGAAGTCATGGTTCGCGCCATTACCTGGTTCGTCTTCCCAACTCTACCTAACGAAGTATTCACTTTATGTTTTTATACATATTTACACGCTCCGATGTCCCGATTTGCTTTGTTTGACGTTGCCTTATTTTGGCAACACACCCACCAAGCCTCAACGGCTTTGCAACGTTTTTGTCTTTTGAATTTTTTATCAACCTTTGCAACATATTTGCCCACGATAGCTAGTGGGATACACAGTTCTAAAACTCTAATAAAAGGGCATCCGCCACCAACATATGGCACATGATTGTTCAAATTGCAAGATATTGTGATATTCCAAGTCGAGAGACGACCTTTTCACTGCTGAAATAGAGTCCCCACAACCATGCTCACAGGCCTAACAGGGTACTGCTATTGGTGCCCACACAAATGCTGGGGCAGACCAACAGGGCACCATGTTCGAATGCAACGTCAATATTAAGACTGTTCAAGGCCAAAAAAAAAGCAAATCGAGTGTCTCAAGCCTCCAGCACCGTCCTCTCCGGTCACAGTCCACAGGATGACACAGCATACTCACTTGCAACGGGAGAATCAACAATGTCACCCGATTAGAAGCATCTTAAAAAATGGCAAGCAGAGTGCTTCTGAGGCGATTGCAAAGAAGCAATGCTCTCGCAGCGGCACTATATCTAGGCCAGGCTCGTGAGTGAAAATGGTATTGCCACGGTTTGTTAGACTTGTACTCCCCAAGAATGACAGAATATCACGTTTGTTTTCATTTGAGCCCTCAGGACGTCAGGTCAAAATAGCGCCCAATGGCCACTAACAAAAAAAAAAAAGGGCCGAGCCTCTTCCTCAGGGACTTCTCCCACGGGCTTGGCAAGCTATATTAGAGCTCCCGGGCGGGTAAGAAAAGCATAATGAACCGGGCTTCAGCGCCTCTCATTTTCAGCTCTAGAATATCAAGCCTTTCAGGGTGCCGCCAAAAAAATGTGCTGGCGACACAAGAATGTGCTGGCGACGCAAGAGTCGACCAGAAAGTCCTCAGCACGTCGGTCTCCTGGCAGAGAGCGGGTGCATCAAAAGAGGAAACCCGATAAGAGGTCATCGGGCAGACGGCCCATCATCTGGCGGTGAAAGCAGTCTGCAGCATGCAGCAAACAGAAAATACAAGGAAAGGTTCAGCAAGCCGGCCTGGCGATTTTCATTCACTTGACGGCTGGTCAAGGTGTGAGTGGGCGCTGGCGTGAGAGGCCAAGACCCGACGTGTATGTATGTGGAGGGAGGTGTGCAAGACGACTTTATCCATCAAGTCAACTGAGCTGGAACACTCCTTCTGCATCCTGGCTAATGCGATTGACAGTGGCTCTTCTGAATAGCAGTCCACTTGATTGCCTGTCCATTTTGTGTTTTGTGTAGAAGTAAACGGGACATCAAGGCAACGTCCGCACAGGTCGTGTCCACTGGCACCTCGACAAGTGTTCTTGCAGACATTGAGGGCAGCCCCAGGTGCCTGCCTTTGCCAATCTCATCTCCTCGGGCTATGCAATACGAATGGAAATGTCTGCCCACGGTCCAAATTTACACGCCCCTGCTCATCACACAATGGGTGCACAGTCACATCCCATTAGGCAACAAAAGGTAAACGACAAAGAAAGGCGCCAGAAAAGTGACGAGAGCTGGGGGAGGAGGCGGTTCAGGGATAAGGGAGACAACGGCGGCCGCGGCGGACGCTTCCCTTCCCGTCGCACAGACACTAGGGCTGTTGGTCTTACTCGCATGAGATTTGGAACATGTGACCTGGAGTGCACAGCTTCAGAGGTGGAAAATCCAGGCTCGACAGGCCAAGGGGAAGGTGAGCAATATTACAGCGCCTGGTTCAAAAAGGAGCGGTGACAGGGAACAGGGTGCGACGTACGGGGAAGCGACGCCTTGGAGAAACTCGCAAAGAAGGCAACTCGAGATACGACAGGTTGATCACAGAGCGGCGCCCAGTGTGGAAAATGGCCCCCAAAGTGGACAAATGCAGGCAATATGTCTTCGCTAGGTTATATTGCAGAGTTCTTGTCCGCAGTCCAACTGGAGCATGCAACGGGGTGCGATGTGAGGGCAAGTATCTTGTCCAGACTTCCCGGTGTGTTGGTGACAAGACGAGTACTTTCTGCCTTCAACATTCCTACCACGGAGGCAATATTGGGCGGAGACGGTTGAGTCCATGATTTTATCCATACGTGCGTGCTGCAAAGAGCATGCATGCAAGAGCAAAATCTTCTCCTTCATACGTCCATTCCATCTCCATATTGAAAGTGCAGTCTTTCCTGCAATGCAGCACTGCCCTCCTGACCCTGCACTGCAACATGAGCCGTTTGGCCTGCAGCCACCACATTGCCGAGAACGTGAATAACAGTGGCGTCTCGCCAGCGCGGCTTGTTGGCTTAAATGGCTGGCCTAGATGGTTGGATGGAAGGGAGGAACGAGAGAGAAGTGAGCCGATAGGTTGATGGACGTGTTGTCTGTTGGTTCTTGTGTGCAAATTCCAACATGGCAGCAAACTATCGACAAACGAAACACTACAGGATGGAGGGAGGGGGGATGAAGATGACAGCAAGTGACAACCAAAACGGTCTACCCTGGGTCAGGTTGAATGAAGCATCATCAACCATGGTGCCCAAAGAATGGTGGCTTGATCATACCCAGGCCTCGACAAAAGGCCACTGCCCAACAATGCAAGAAGCAGCGGGCGCCTTTCCCTCTTTCTGCGCATAACGACAGGGCTTTAAGGCTCTTTTTCGCCAACAAAAGCCTTCGCAATCAAGGCCGAGCACTGGGCAGCAACAGGCACCACAGACGAGCGAGCGTTGTCACCAACGCAATTTCTACTGTGTAATTACGGGCCTGGCGCACAGCGCGGTTGGGCATTCACTGCCTATCCAGCACCAGCACCGGTACCATCAGAAAGAATGCGGCATGCCGAGTAACCCGACGCAGCTAGCAGGTTTGTAACAAGGCAGCACCCCCGACCCAGCATGAAAATCGGACACGGGGGGCAACACTCTTGTCTTGCAGCGTTACCTGCATATACAGAGTAGCGGTGGGAGCGGCCGCATGGGACAGCTGGCAAAAATATGTGCTGGCTGGTGGACAAATATGATAGGCAGCAAGAGGAAAAAACGACGAGCACCGGAAGGCGACTGATGGGGGGTCGACGATATGGAAACCATCTTGAGCGTCTTGAACGTCTTGAGCAGCCGGCATAGTCCAAGCTCAGCCGGTCCAAGCATCATTGACAACGAGGAAGATGCACCGCACAGTGTGTTGATTTTCTCTGTAGGAGAACGCCCCTTTTCAGCTGTCTCATCTCACTGAAAAAGCCCCTATTTTTTCGATTTACACCAAGGATTTTTTCTTCATTTTATCCCCCTTTCTCTTGGTCGCTCACAAAATTTTCTCTTCCTGTTCTTTGACTTTCCAACAGCTACGGAGCCCGGGTGGGCTGTGGACAGGGAACAGGGCACGAGGATGGCTGCCCAGAACGGAGAACGATCAAGCACAGGCGGGTCACCGAACTCGCGCGCCGGTGAACTCGGCTTAACATAGCTCCAAGGCAGTGGGCTTTCCAACAGTCTCCGCACAGTCTTAGGCCCCCTTTTCGAGTCCTCAAGCCGTCGATTTCCCCCTCAAACTATGCAAACTAACTATCAAACTATCCTCGGCCGGCCCCAGTTACACTCTCACCGCGGTCGAATCGCCATCTCGGCACCACGAGCCAGGAAGTGTCCATCATTATCCCCAGCTGGGTTTGTCCTTGTTGGCTTTCGAGAGGGGCTGACTGGCGGTCTTGTTCTGCTGGTTTTGCACAGTTTGCTCTTCAGTTTGCTCTTCATATTGGTGGCCCACCACCAGGGCTCAAAACGCTGGGAGTCAACTGTTAAGATTCTTTTGTCTGGCTTCACCGAAGACAACTGGTCATTTACAGTGATGACTCTGGGTGCTTAAGTCGATTAGAACGAAAATTTTGTGTCACTGTATCTGGCCGCTATCTGCCATTTCTGGCCCTCGTTCATCTGTCGGTTTTCTAGTAATCTTACACGTACGAAGTACACAGTAGGGAGAATCCAGAGCCACGCCACGCCACGCCGTCAACCCACCAGTGTCCCACCAAGTCCCGTGCCGTGGACTGGGCGAGGGCTGTATCCGCTCGGCGCTGTGCGCAAGTCCCCGTCCAAGGGCCGCTGCGGGCGGTCTGTCTCTGGCGGGCGGCCAGCGGGCATGGTCAGACGGGCTAGGGAAGGGGACCCTTAGGGAGTGAGCGAGGGCCAGCCCTTGCGGTTTTGGTGTCTTTTGGTGTCCTTTGGTATCCTCGGGTCCGTTTTGGCGGTTTTGGCCTTTTGGCGGGAACCTCTTGGTGCGCTTTTCTCCTGTTCTCTCCTGCCTTTGTCTTTGTTTTTCTCTTTCATTCTCTGTCTCCTGGGCCTCCTCACTCGTCTCCTTTGGTCCTTTTTGGGGACTCGTTCTTATTTAGTGCCCTTGCACCGTTTTTTTTTTTCGTCTTTCTCT
This sequence comes from Ophiostoma sp. CBS 140.51, assembly GCA_029298735.1. Classification (NCBI taxonomy): domain Eukaryota; kingdom Fungi; phylum Ascomycota; class Sordariomycetes; order Ophiostomatales; family Ophiostomataceae; genus Ophiostoma; species Ophiostoma sp. CBS 140.51. Next base: position 62,932 of record JANSLP010000066.1, on the reverse strand, counting down.
CCTCGGGCGCCACCACACGGAGGACACTGAGTGACGAAAAAGCATCAAACTAGCACCCGCACCAGCCGCCAGAGAACAAAGAAACCCAGACAAAAAGAGAATAGACTACTGCCAATAAGACGCCAAAGCGGGGAGAGCAGCAGGGAAGGGCAAAGCTGTGATATGAAAGCCACGATGGTGAGAAGAAAAAGAAAAGCGTTGGGCGGAATGAGGGTCACCAGAGTACGACACTACTCAGTACGAGGATGGACGGCGATGATGAGCAACGGGGGGGGGAGGAGGGCCGGGCCCCCTTCCCTCCGCCCCTCTCCCTTTTCCGGCTCGCTGCAGCAGTGCCAATGTTGCTTCAAAGAACAAGTACTCGGCACAGCAATACTCTTGAGCAACCTTTTGGTGGAGAGGGGAGGTATCCGGCGATGCAGCCGGGGCGGGCGACGAACCGTTGAAGTGGACAAATACGGTGCGCAGGCGGATGGTCTGACCATCCAGTTCACAGGACAGATATGTGGAGGATTCACGGCAGAGAACGAGCATGAAGGCGTGACAACGTGCCACGAATTTATGTGGGCAGCTGCAGCACGGCGGACGCCTTGGAAGCTGTGAACGTCGTCAAAAGTCGGAGGAGGGGGGCACTTCTGCCTACGATACGTCGCATGTCGAGTGCAGGATGCTCAGTACGTTTGCATCTTTCTACATAAAATACACATGTACGACGCATGCACCATGCGCACCAGCGGAGTGTCAACGAAGAAGATATTCTCTTGTCGAGCCAATACCGGCCTTGGATCCTTTTCGAACAGCAGCCATGATGGACGAGGAATAAGGGCATATCAGAAAGCGATACTCCATTCACTCCATCCTGATGCACCATCGAACATGCCATATCCCTGCCATCATCATCGCTGTTCTCTTTGTTGGAAAAAATTGCTCAAGACACGAGACCGTGCCTCGATCATGCTCAACGGCATTCCCCGCCTCTTCAAAATGTGATTTTCACGCTCAACGCTCTGTTCCTAGTTCTTGTTATTGCAATACATACTGTGTACGAGCAAGCTTCGGGGACAGTTCAGTAACAGAGATCGCTTAACGGGAAACTCTTTCAACGTACAAGTCATTTAGGCGCCGCACCGCCGATACATCATACTTTCTAACGGTGCCGAGCGATGACACCTTGTTTTGCTCGGTTGCCGTCGACAGAGCTCGTCCCGTCTCTTATTCAACTATGTTCCGTCAATCTCGAGGTATTAAACCGACACCTTCAATGGCCCGTTTCCAAGTTGAGGGTCTATTGTTTGTGTGTTTGTTTTGTCGTACAAACTCTGAAGTAAACCAAATTGTGGGCTTCTGTCCTTCATGGAATTGTCCGATACATACACCCTCCTACCTACAGTCCTTCCTCCTCGTATTCCACTTCCAATCGTCAGTTTTCACTTCCTACTTTGAATTTCTTTTCACATATTTTATTTCTATGTTCTCTATTCCCTACTCTCGTTCCTCCATTTTGCGCGAGATTTCAGATTTTCCCGTTTTGCCGTCCCGAGTTTCGAGAAAATCTGCTCCTCCTTTGCTACCTTCTGATTTTTCTGATTTTTTCCGACCTGGTTGTTTCTCGCTCGGGATGCCTCTGGCTCACCTGGTTGGCTCGTTGGCTACCACAGGCCCCGAGGCTAGCACTCGGCGCCAATGGTGCGGTTCACTGGTCCCTCGTAGTGAAGTTGGCGGGTAGCCAATCAACGCACGTAGACAACATCTTCTCACCTTTTTTCATCGTGCTCACCATGGAGAAATATGTGCCAGCCTCTCCTTGTACCAAGTATGACTTGCTCCATTCCGCGTGGGCTGTGGGTTGCGGACTGTGGAACATTTTGTTTTCTCGCCACCCGCTTCCCGAACCAGTTGTGGGCGGCGGGAGCGCGGCTTAAAAAAGAGGCACGGCATACACTACACAGAAGAACAGACAGCGATCTCGCATGTGGTTTGTCGGGCAATGGCTTTTCTGTTTCTCTCTCTCCCTGGTCTCTTTCTCGTCACAGAGGAGGGGTGGGGCGTGGCGGGTGAGACGAGAAAAGTTCGCTTTTCAGCTTCTGTTTGGTCAATGGGAGGTGGGTGGCTCTCAACTGTGAGGTCATCAGGGCAAAAATAGCAGAGAAAAATGTAGAAGGGGGCAAAATAAATTGACAATCCGGCGCTTTCGCCAGAGACGGGAGAGGGGTAAAAGTCGACAAATCCAGGCACAAAATCAAAACGGCAACGGCGAAAACAACAAACGAAGAGCGATATGACAAACTTTTTTCAAAACATGTCTTTGCACACAAAAGAAAAGAGGCGTGTGAGCCACCCCGTCATGGCTCATGGCCACACGAACTGGTTGGGGTCAGCCCAGCAGCATGGGGACAAAGGGTGTCTCGGTGCCAGTCAGGTGCCACTTTTTTATGTCTCACATGCGAGCTGCCAAAAGCAGACCATTTCAGGTTGCTCATCACTTGTAAGAACGACACCTGATGAGAGGGGAAATAAAGAAAAATATACAACAGACAAAATAAATCAACGAAAAAGAGGGATTAAAATTGCGTATGGAGTGTAGATACAGTGACTTGACGAGCGGCACATCTACGATCTTGCTAGGGGCCAAAGGGCCAGCCGAATCGACGCGGGAAGGGCATGACCTGCAGGAAGCGCACATTACTAGATCTTGTTTTGTCCCTTTGGTCGACCGTTGGACTTTGCATGCAAGATAATGAGCGCCGCTTGTTTTTACATTGTATTTAGTTGCACCACTATTGATTTTCGATTTCACTCTATTTTTTATTCCTCAATTTTTCCTGCTTGGCCTTTCTTTACAAATGTCACACACACTTGCAATATCCCTAGTTGCCCATACACCCCCCGATACACAGATGACGCTGTAATATCAAGCCGAGATATACACCACCTGTGACATCGTCTGCCCACTTCATCACACTTTCTTTCGAGCAGAGTCTCAGCTGAGTCGTCGCTGAGCGCTGCGCTGAGCGACATCACGGACATCTCAGGAATAGGCTAGCTCAGCACATGCCCGGCTGACGCCCCCTCACAAAAAGCACGCTCGCACGGCCACCAGCCAGCCCTGTCCGAGACGAACATTGCCGTCCGGCCCGTTGCTGCCTCTCTCTCTTTATTTATTTTTCTTCTCTGAAATTTTGCTGTCTTTCTGCTGAGGTACTTCTGATGGATCGCCCCTACCTTTTGTGGTATCGGGGTCCTCTTTCTTCGTCTTTCGTTTTGCGTCCATCGTTCCTTCTTTTTCCCAGCTTGACTGCTGGTCGTTCCTTCTCTTCCCAGAAAAAAGGTCCGTCTTGTTTCGTCCAAGACGAAACTGGACTAACAGCGTGTCCCAGGTGTCCTAGGCGTCCCAGGCGTCCCCAGAACTGAAAAATAAAACGCTAAGCAAGTTTTCTGTTTCTGATCTCCCCCCTCCTTCCCTCCCATTCATTCTCCTCGCGCTCCCCACCGAGGAGCGAGCCACTTCCCTTTCGACCCTTCCCTTTCCGTATTGCACCGGCGGGCGGTGTCCTGCAGGTCGCCTCGCCCCTTGCCGCTACGAACTAGACGCACTAAAAATTCGACGAGGCCCCAAAGGGGCCCCTCTTGAAAATAGACAAAAAAAAGGAGAGCCAACAAACGCAAAAAAGGAACTACCCCCTCTTTAAGCGCAACCTATGCCAACGTCGAACACAAACCTTCACCGCGGAAAAAGATGACCACCCCTCGAGCATCACCTAAAATTCTACTTTTCACGATCAAGTGTGACGACAATAATTAAAAATTAATTCAAGTAAAAAAAAAAAAAAAAAAAAAAAAGGAAAGTTTAGACCACTATTTCAACCCCAATCCATCAGAGTTACGCTAGCGAGTCCACAAAAGGAAATTCCATAGCATTTTAGTATCTTTTTGAGGGGGCCAGAGCCTCATACTTCTCGTCCTCTGTCTTGTCTGGCACGTTGGTACAAACGTCCACTGAGTCCTTTGCAAGAAAAAAACGGCCCCAGGGAGAGGGGGCATGGAGACCCAATAGACAAAGGCAGTCATTTTTAACAACAGAAATGCATTGTCCACGCGCCTGTATTGATTTATAGCGCGTGACACAATAGAAAGCATCCCTTTGTCACAGTCCTTGAAGAAGTATATCACAATACGAGAATTGAACACGGTAAAGAGTTGAAAGCAGAAATTTCTCAGATTTAGAGATCAGGCAGAGAGTACTGTCGTAGCTGTTTGCTTGTGCCAGTATTGGGGTGTCCCTATATTTTTATGTCATTGTTTTATCCCACTCATTTTCGGATCGCACTCCGCAGTGCCACCTGCAACACCACATCGTTGATCCCCTGAAATCCCTCTCGACCAACAAACCCACCATGGTCAAGGGCCGTAAGACGAGACAGACAGAACATGAAATAGATAGAAAATTAATCATGGATGGTTAGGAAATAATGACAAATAATGAGAAAGTGACATGGAGCAAACGAGACATGATATTTGGGGATTTGGCCAGGAAAAAATTGACAGAAAGACACGACATACGTGTTGGATTTGGAGATATAATAGTACTAAGAGAAATAATAGACAATTGCAGTCATTCATATGCCGCGAGGCTAGACTTCTTTTTTCCAGGGTTATCGAACCCGAACCGATAAGGAAAATAACACGAAATAAAACGAGACGAGGAATGGTAGATAAAAACGAGAAAATGAAATAAGAAAATCAAACAACCGAACATCCGACCGGGGCATCGCTGCGAGCCATCTAAAAGGGGTAAGGGAAAATGAGAAAAATGAGAAAGCGAAAATAGTCGGTGTACAAACTTGGAGCCAGTCCGGGAAGAAGTCAATCACGAAAAGAAATCAATCTTCCTGTGGGGTTTTATCGCATCAAGACGAAAGCACATGCGAGACGAAAGGTTCGAAGAAAGGACGAAATGCAAAGAAAAGCCAAAAGGGCGAATTGTCGTTCAACAAAGCGAAATAGACCGGCTGTAGTCGCTTCTAGAACCGCCTCAGCATGGAGCTGTCGATATCGGCACCAGCCTTCGGCTCACGTCCCTTGTTGTGCTGGAAGCTGAAGGCATAATAGTCCGAAGGTGGGAACTTTGGCTTCTCGTCTGCGTCGCCGCTTGGGGATCTGGATCCGCGGTGTTCTGTGGGCGGAGTAGCTGTGGTTCCCGAGACACTTCCTGAACTACGGGCGCTGGTACTGCTGTAGATAGAGACAATGGTTAGCAAACTACATTCAAACGACTGCTGTCTGTACCACAAGTGCGGTAGGAATTGCAGGTATCGCGTACTCGGTACCCACAGAGGACATAGGGGGTGGCGGAAGTACCGGTGGAGCAGGAGTGCCGTAACCTCGAGGAGCACTGGTCGACGGGGAGACAGCAGAACCGGGTCCAGAGGCAGAGCCATTCATTGACGGCGGGGAGCGACGGGCGTCCTCCGGACCGCGGTAGTAGCCCATTTCGTGGCTGTTCGGGTAGTTTCCGTAGGGAGGCGGGGGCGGCAGACGGTTAGGAAATTCGGCCTCTTCTTCTTCGCGCGTCCGCTTGCGAGCGCGCTGGTCGTCACCAGGGTAGCCGCCATGCTGTTGTTGTTGCTGCTGGTGCTGCGGGTAGGGAAGCGGGAGTTGGCGACCAGGAGGCGGGGGTCCTTGCGAGGATGGGTGGGGAGGGCCGTAGGGAGCGCCACGATCCATATGCGGAGGCATGTGTTTCTGCTGCTGGTAGTATCCACTAGCACCGGGAGACGTCGGGCCGTAACCAGGATGGCCACCCGGTCCGTTCATGGAACCTGAACTGGGAGGACCGCTGCCCGGTGGTCCGTTAGGCCCACGGCCGCCATTAGGGCCGAGGGGCTGGCCGAACGCGCCGTACAGCGGGGTGCCCGGAGGCACGCCACCCTGGATGGCAGAAACTGGGACGAAAGCCGTTGAAGTCGTCGAGGAGACTGGCTGGAACACACAGTCGTTTCCTGTCTTCTTGCAGTTGGTGCACTTGCCATCAGGCGTGTTCTGGTATCCACTGCAGCGAATCTGTTTTATCTACGGTTAGCACAAAAGCGAAAAATACCCAGTCTACCCCAAAAGAGGGACGAGATACGAACCTTGCGTTTGCGGCAGTACTTGCACGCAATGGATGTCCGTTGACGCGGCGCAGTCTCGGGCGGTCCATTTTGGTACTGAGGGGGCATTCCGGGCATTTGCTGCTGAGGCCAGTACTGGCCATGGGGTGGAGGGGGTTGATCCGGATAGTGGTGGTAAGGAGGAGGGCCATAGTAGCCCTCGCGATAGCCTTGCTCAGGATGCGGGTGCATGCGGGAGGCGTAGGGATCGGGAGGGCCGCTTCGCTGGCTAGGAGGTCCGGGAGGTCCGGGCGGGCCGTGCGGTCCAGGTGGGCCAGGAGGACCAGGAAGTCGGTGGGCGTTCGGGTCGTCACCGTAGGGCCGCGGCGGGCCGGGCATGGGGGGGCGGGCTGATTGCTCGTGGTGAGATGGGCGAACGGGCTCATACTGAGCATAAGTGCCGTATGCTTCCCGGAAAGAAGGCAGCGTTACTGAATTCCCGTTGCCACTGCCGATGTTCCCACCACCGCCTCTGTTGCTGTCGCTGTTGCCGTTGTTGCTGCCACCATTGTTATTGGAGTTGCCCTCGCCGCCAAGGTTGAGCGGTTTCGGCCGGTGACGATCCTCGTCCTCTTCTTCGGACTTGATGATGCCGGCCTCGCGACCTGGAGGATTTTGCTGGTTGGGCCGTCCCTCGTCCGCCATATTGGGTGGATAGGGTTGGTGTAAAGGGCGGTACTCGTTGATGGGCGCCAGTTTGACAACCGGCTGCTGCGCACAATGTGTCGAAAGGATTCCGATTGGGAGGATAGTAAAGCGACGGCGAGATGTGGTGACAAGGCCAACGAGGTTGAATGTGGTTGATAGAAAAAGGTGACAAGTTGGGGGGTGAAAAGAAATCAAACGATCAAATGAGAAAGGGGAGAAAGTGGCAACAGGTCTTCGACTAGAGCTGACTGACTGTTACAACCGATGTTAGTAACGGTGGGACGCGGTAGGCAGAAGACGCAGAGAAAACGTCCGGTACAGCGGCGTTGGGGAAAATAGATGATGGTTGGTGACAGGGGAAGAAGGGAAGATCCGATGCCAGAACAAAAACGCCCCTTGTTTTTAAGGAGCGCGAAAAAAATTACTCCACCCCAAACAAAAGCACAAAAAATGAGAGAAAAAGGAAGTCGCGATGGGAAGCTGGAGGAAGGAGCGGAGGGGTGAAAAAGGAAGGAGTGAGGGGGGGAGCAAAGGCAGAGAGGTCAGAGAGGGAAGGAGAGAACGAGAGAAGGTGCAAATGAGAGCAAGAGGGTGGCAAGAAGGAAAGAGCGACGGGGGCGGTCCGCTGTATTATACGGTTTGTTGTATAAGGGAAGGCCCTTTTACCGCCTGTACGCGCTACAATAGCATGCCGGTTGGTTTAGGGCGGGTGCGCAAAGAACGAGGGGGAGGGGTGGTTTAGCGGGCAAACATAGTGTGTGGGCGTTGGTTTTGTCTTAGTGGTAATAGTGGTAGTGGTGGTGTGGGCAGGAGCGATGGGAGGTGGTGTGCACTGGCTGTGTTCTGGGCTGGGCGCGAAAAGGGGGATGGGCAAGGAGGGATTTGGTCGCTCGCCTGGGTGGGTAAAGTGGAAAGTGCGGTGACCAGCACAAGTACACAGTACGGGCCCAAGCACTCAGGGTCAGCGAACTAGGTGCGGCCCCCCAGGTAGATGGACCGCTCCGCGCGCACGCGCACCTTTCCTTTTGCCTTTGACCATTCTGCACCTCGCCTCCCGAACAACGCAGGTTCGCCGCCGCTACTGGGTAAAGTACCCTTCGGTGCGTGATGTGCAGCGGCCGCCAGCGCAGGGCCAGTGCCAGTAGCCCCTTTCTGCAGGCAATACTCAATGGCGCAACCGATTTTGTGGTAGGGGAGAACAGTTTCGACTAAACTGCTAAACAGCGCGGCGGGGCCCTAGCCGAGGGCGGAAGGAACTGATGGGAAGGGAAGGGAAGGGGCGGACGGGTAATGATGGGCAGCCCAGGCCTACCCTACTGCCCTCTGCCGCAGGCCGCAAGCCGTTGCCCGCAGTCCGCAGGCCGCATAAAAACGAAGCCAGAAGCCGCTGATGGTGGCACTTGGCCGTCCGTTTCTTTGTTCTGGCTCCCCACTTGGTTGCTGACTATTTTATTCGGACTGGGATGTTTTGCGTCTTTGTTCTCCCTTTTTCACACGGTCTAATAGCTCGGTCTGCTCGTTTGTCTTCAGGCAGGTCGGCGACGAGGCTTGAAGGCTTGGGAGGCTTGACTTTGTTGGGTCTTTGCTCTCTCTCAGTCTTTCAGGCGACACTAGTCGCCTTTTTTCTTCTGTTGTGACAGCGTCATTTTGTGTTATGTTCTGTCGTCCCCTCTTCCTTTGTGTACCCATCGGCACTCGCCCTGAACCTGGCAGGAAAAACAGAGGCATGTCATGGTAAGACAACAGCTGCCAGACAGGCAGGTGCCAGGCGGGTGTACAACGGCGTCTTTGTACATATATGCATTTGTGCGTCGTGCCGTACCACAGAAAGCAGCGTTGTCTCAGAACAAGGCAGAAAAAGACAGAAAGAGGCAACAGGGAAGCATCGATACCGAGTCACAACACGGTGAGAGTAGCTTCGATGCTTCGATGCTTCTCTTGTAACGTCCCCTTGCCCGCCGTCCCTCGCAAGCTTCTCTAAGAAATAGAAAGCGGCTGACAAAGACCCGTGGCAACAACAGACGAGCGAAGGCAGCAGAAGCGGGCAAAAGTCAAGAAGGCGTGCCGAAGCACTGGCGCGGGCGATAGACGATAGACGATAGATGGATCGATATAGGCCGTGGCGAAGGGAGATTGGCGTGTCTTCCATGTTGGCGAAATAGAATAGACCACATGCCCCATGACTTGCGAGCCGTACTTTTGCGCATGATGCTGCTTCGTCCTTCCTTGCGGCACAGATAAGCACGGTGAGTCGACTCACCGTAGAATGGGCGTAGGCGGTGAATGACGGCTTTGAATCCTATGATGGTCTCATTATTTCGTCGTTTCGTCGTAGCACTTGGACGTGGCCTGTGCTGTGTGCTGCTGACCACAATATTGTGGTGTATTGCTGCGCTCATTTGCTGATGCTGGTTCGGTGCTGGTGCTTCTGCGGCTGCCCCTGCTACTGCCATTTCGACCGCCTGGTTCGGCTCGATTGACCGTGCCCTCCCAGTTCTGCTCTGCGTGGTCACCACCACACGACCTTGTGCTCGCTCTCACTCGCTTCAACCATCCGAGACTACCGCTACTTCACCACCCAACTAACTTTAGTTTGCTCATCCGTTTCCATCCGTTTCCCACAGCCCCCTTTCAGGCCACCAGCTCGAAAAAAAAAGCTCGCCGCTGCTGCCCGTCACTCCCGTACAAGCCGGCGGATAGGTTGTCTCGGGACATTTTGGCCTGGCGTTCTTTTCCCTCCTTGGTCGGGCCGTTCTGGTGCTGGGTACTGACGGTTCTTGAGACAGGTGGCTTTCTAGGTGGTGACGGGTCTGGCCATAATGACATGTGGAGAGCAACAAAAACAAGAACAAAGAAAAAATAAGTGACATGAAAGAACTCGGGATGAGGCGAGTGGGGAACAGGTGAAGTGAATGTGAACGAATGGGGTAAAGCACAAGGCAATGCATGAGAGAGACGGCGAAAATTGTGAGATATCAAAAACATCATGACGTGTTTTGTGAAAGGAAAACAGGAAGGAAAACAGGAAAAACAACAATGTGTACTGGGTACAATGAATGAAATCGGTGCAGAAAATGCAAACGATCAAAACGTACCTTGCTCCTGCTACTTCTTCGTCGTCGCTTATGTCGTGGCGGCGTCGCTATCGTTGTCGTTGTCGTCGTCAATGGTGAGTCAAGCCGAGTAAGTACGTCGTTGCAAGCGAACAGAAAGGCAAAATAGACCAAAAGATTGAAAAGAAGTGGAATTGGGCGACGGGAGGTGGGATCTGGTGCCTCTTATTAGATTTTTTACCTTCCCTTGTCCCTCGTCTTGTTTCTCCCACCTCCAAGGCATGGGTGTGTGTCTCTGTTTTTATTTAACTGGTTTTCCTTTTTTCTGCACCCACTGACACCACCCACCAAGGATTCTGCTGGCACAAACGGGTCGCTACGGCGCGCGTTGCTGGGCCCTGGATCATTGACGAGCACAAGACTGGGAACGCCAACGAGGGAGAGTCTGGGTGACAGGGGGGAGGGGGTGGGGTGTATTGTGGGCGTGGACCGAAGGCAGAGTGAGAGACAAGACTGCAAAAAAAAAAGTGTGCAAAAAGCCAGGCGACGCAAGGGGAGCGTACTCCGTACAGAAAAAATAACACAAAAAAACAGAAATATTTATGAAGAAAGACAGCGGCCACATGGCAAAGATTGAATGAGGGCTCGTCAGCAGCACATAGAAGTCTCTCGTTTGACACGATACTGGCCCTCGTGGTTATGTTTTTCTCGTATCATGACAATAAAATCAACAAACAAGATCTGAAAACGCATCCTTCGCGAATTTGTTCCAGAACAGAGCAGAAAAGAAGACCATCCACGCGAAAAGAAAGCCAAAGAATTTGAGAAACAGGATGTGCATTGGCTGACCTAAAGGACACAAACGACACAAAGGACCAGAAGGAGGGGGGTGCACATTACAAGGGCGTGGACAAAAGGAACGGCACGCCCCCTGGGGTAGGCCTAAATCCCCGATGGGGCCTGGCCCAGCCAAACCGCTCCATTTTGAGCCATGCCAGGCCTCGTCTGGAAAAGCAACGACAAGCTGCTCCAGCGCCCACGAACTCCAAGCTTCTGATTCCGGGGGTGCTCAAAGAGGAAAAGGGAACAGGAAAGGCCCGCTACGCAGAACGGAAAGGAGCAAAGAAACCCGCCAGGACGCACGAGTGCACGGCAACTTAGCTAGCACAAGGACGCGCGCTGGATCATACTTTGAGGTCGTATCTTACTTGCTTTTAATTTTCCCTTTCCTCTGGTGATGCCAAATAGGCCTGGCCAAGAATTGTTTTGCGAAAGGTTTGGCAGCACCTATAGATGAAAGGGTCTCGTACTTTTGCTTCGGCGTGCACACGCACAAGGCCTCAGCGTACAGGAAGGAATGAAAGGGAAGGAACGAAGGGGATGAATGTGTTTGCATTTGCTCGGGGAGGGAAAGAGACGGGAGCGCCCAGAACTACCCGCATTGCTTGCTCCGTACGAATAGGAAGGAACCCCGTAATATCGAACGGCGCACGAATACGGGGGTACCTCGTCTGTGTTGGTGCCCAGTCTGGACCGTGTCTCTCTTTCTTTATTTCATTCATTGCCTGTTTCTGCAGGATAACTTATGAGTACTCCTACTGGCTGTCACCCTGTGAGAGCTGTCAGAAGCGGCATTGTGGGATATTTTTGCATGATCCCGCACAGGGAGACAAACATAGGAAAGACGGGAGTATCTTGCAAGTAGCATCTGCACATGCCGTTGACGGGTGCTGACAGTTGCAAGCGTTTGTTGTGGTTACAACGTATTACAGCGTCTACAGCGCCTGCAGCCGTTGCGTGTCACTGTCTCAGTCCGGCATGTGTGGGTGCAGTGGACAGGACCGGACAAGACAGACATTGCATGCGCCCCTGCTGCTGTTTCCCTCCAGTCGATTGCTGTCCTGGGCTGGTTGTTTGCATCCTTTGCTCGCAGGAAGCCGTTTGTGTTGCGTAGGACGCATTTTGCCTTTTGTTTTTGTCCCCCTCCCCGCCTCCTCCTCTGGTTCCCCGCCTACTTCTGCATCGTTTTGGCAGTCTGCACGGTTCTGCTGCATCTGCCTGCCACGCCTGCCTTCTGCTCATGGCCACCTGCCCTGACCCGCCTTGCCGGCCCTTCTTTTTGCCTTTTTTTCCTTTTGATTTTCTTCCTGGCTTGTGCTGCGCGAGTTTCCAGAGATTTTACTTCCTTGACACTCCAGCTGTCCAGCTCGCTTCGCACCCCCTACTTGCCGTTAGGGCACGCCGGTCGCGGAAAAGAGTGGGCAGGCGGCGGCGTGCAGCAGCTGCCCGTCGACGCCGCGAGCCAGTCAGACATCAGAAACCCCCTTGTTCTCCTCTTCTCTCACGCACAAAGGCCAGAAAGATGTCCACAACATCTGACACCAATCCACTCATCCACCAATCCGCCGCCTTTTCCCGCCTGATCAACCCAGGCCCCCGTCCGCTCGTTGCTTCTTCTCCCACCCACCGCTACGGCACCCAGCAAGCCAGCGCACGGCACATCTCAGTTGCGGCAAATCCCTCCCCCCATGGCCCCAATGCATGGCCGCATGATGGGCCGCAGGCAGTTTTGGCCGCCAAGCCTTCCACTGCTAAAGTCCCACAAATGGTTTAGCCTGTCCGTAAGAGTCGCTGGCTACATTTCTTCTTCTTTTCCATCTGCTTCGCTTTGTAGCCGTGGTGGGCCACGACGAATCCAGAAATCGCAGGGATTGGCGTGTCGAAGAAAACTTGCAATTGAGCCGTTGAAGCGATGTTACAGTACGCAAAAGCAAAAGTAAGAGAGGGCATCACAGCATGTCACTGTTGTGTACTTGTGTAAGATACGATGCTTGTACTCGTACCTCGCAAGTCGTGCACCTAAGTGATGAATAACACCAAGTAGGCACCCTTTGTTGAAGCCAGGTCAGCATGCCGTCATAAGTAAGACACACGTTCCTGGCCCGGTTTATGCTTGTCACCCACGCGACAAAAACGGCGATTTTATGTGTATTGTCTCTGCCTTTTGTTTCTCCTTTTCTCGCTCAACTGCTGTGCCTGTGTCGCCGTTGTTTCGTGCCGTGCCTGTCCACTTGTCAGCTGTCTCTACCTGTCTCGTGCCTCCATTGTGTCGTGGCGGCCGGGACCGCGGGAATCCACCAGAGGCGGCAGGCCAATGCAGGAACGGGGCCACCGCAGTGGCCAAAATAGGAGGGAAAACGTAAGGGGCGAAGAAGAAATGTTGTGGCGCTTTCTGTATATAGCCCATCCTTCATGCACACCCACGGTGCCAGACAAGCTGAAAAACAAGAGTGTATTCGGGTGCGAAGTACAATCGAAGTGGGTAGGAAGCGAGGGGTGCCGAGGGACACTGTGGGAAACGAAGCATGACGACAGCAACGGGTCCTAAAGGTGACAAGACTCACGCGTTGCCCCAATACGACGATACCTGCGCCGGTGGCAATTGGTCTCTTTTCTTGCCTGCTCGCAGAAAGCGGCTTGCGACGGCCAAGTGGTCGTCAGTAGCTCGAGTGGTCAGCAGCGAGGCAGTGAGAGAACCGAGATCGCGAGGGTACAAGGCGAGAGCACCAAGCCATGGAGAACCGACCATTTTCCGGGACCGAACAATCGGTCTCAATGGGGTGACCGGTACGATTGGGAAAGCAACAAACATCAGGATGGCAGATGACGAGGTGCATTTGTGAGGAGGATAGAGTGTCCGATGGCCCTTTCCGAGAGTGTGCACGTTCAGTCTTGGTTGCCATCGCATTGGTTGGACTTTGACATGGGTTTGTGCTGCATGGCCTTTCCCGCCTTGCGCCTGGAGTTGAGAGAGGAAAACAGCTCAGGCCTGGTCGTCTGTCGCTCTTGCGGCACGGGACGCTACGTTCAGCCCAGTCCATTGGCTACCGAGGGCACCAGGGAAGAAAGGGGATCCATCGCCGGGAGATCGGAGAGTTTCTCCTCTTCCCCTGCTTGCCCAGAGGGTCCATCTTCTTGAGCATTGCCCCCTCTACGTCAGTGCTCGTGGCCTTGGTTTTGTTCCCGTTCTTCTCCCTTTGGGGCTCGGCCGTCATCACACCGACGTGCAGTGATGATGCATTGTTGCGTCGGGATGTTGAACCATCGAAGACGGTTTTTTTTTATTCTGTGTCGCACTGATGCTCTTGTTTTATTTTGTCCTCTATTGTTCGACGGAGGATACCCAAAGGGGCAGAGATGCGCGAACGGTCAGCAATCTCGTGCCGTCTCTGAATTTGTGCCTGTTTTTGTTTCTCGCCCCTGCAGCAGATGTTGCCGGAGCGGTGAAGATGCGGGTGAGCGCGGCGCTGGTTGTTGAGTACATAAAGTGTGCAACGCTGTGGCGGGACCCGTTGGTGACCCTGTTTCTTCAACCCGAGTTGGAAAAGGAACGCCATTTATCCCCGGGAGAAAAGAAAAAGAAGAAAGGACAAAAGAATAGGAAGCGAAACCACAAGACAACGAACACCCCAGTGGGTGTGCTTGTATATACGCAGGCCGTGCAAAAGTCTGCAGCGGCGGCCGCGGGAGGGATGAGGTGCCCGAACGTGTGCTGAAAGTCCGAGCAGTTGCGGCGGCACGATATTGACGGGCCTCGGCTGTGATTGTTGCATATTCTTTTGCCTTCGTTGCGGTGAAGACGCTCACAAAAGATTTACATATATCAGCTCCACGCATAATATGTAATCAACAAAGTTTGTTGGTTTGAATTTTGCTCGTCGCACTCTTCTCCCCGCGCGCACGTCTTTTTAGCCATTTGTGGCCCATCACTAAAAGCTGCACGGTGCATCCAGCCTGATTTTGTTTCTTGCTCGCCGGTTGACATCCCCCATATATCATTTGCTCGGGTTGTCAAGGCGGGATCAACACGAAACAGCGGGCGGCTCGACACGAAGGGGATGGGCGTCGGGCCGGGCAGGTCAATGGCCAGATTTTGGGATGGAGCACACAAGAACTTTGCTTGGTTGTACACTTTTGCACTTTCGGCATGAAAGCCAAAGGGTGCGTCGCTCCCGTGTGCGGTGTTGTCTATCCGTGTTGCCGCTGCCTGCGTGTGTGAGACGAAAGGGGAGAGTGTGGCACATTGAAACACTCGCTGTTGTCTTGTTGTTTTTTTCGTATCATTTTCTCTCTCTTCTCAGTCCAGCAGTTCTTTCCTGGTTTCCTTCTTCTGTCCAACTTGAGCACTGAGGATATCACCTCCAGTGGAAGAAAGAACGAGGCCCTCGTAATGCTCTACAAGTCCTAGAGAAACATACTTTCAACCCCACAGGGGTTGTTGCGGAAGAAAGCACCAGAGCAGGAGGAGACGAGGGGAAGGCTGGGAGATGTCGCATGGGCTTTGCCTCACGGCACAAGACATATACGAGTGGGTCTTCACTTATATTTACAGGGGTTACAGGGGTTACAGGGGCACTTGGACTTGATTCACGCTCCGAAAAATGCCAATCTGGGAAAGCTACAGGGTGCCGGGGGAGCAAGACTCTGGGCTTCGCCTGTCAAGATGGAGAAAACCAAACAATACAAAACAAATGAAGGCGGGAAGGAAAGCAAAAAAGAAGTCAGGGAGAAAGAAACGAGAAGCGTTCCGCGTCCTTACGGGAACGCACCCCGCTCTTTATATTGCAAAGTCTTAGAGCCGTTGGCTAGGTCGTTGCAGCCGATATCCAATTGACAAACTGTGCTTGATGCCAAAGTAATGTTGCCCTTTTCCCGCCCCTCGAATCTATTCGCAATGTCTTACGCGGGTGTGGAACAGAGCACATATATTGAAAACATTACAACTGCCCTTACTTCCTGCATGCCTCTGATTTTGTGTGGTTGCCGTTTGCGGCAGGATGATTCAAACGACGGCTGTACGTAGCAAAGGGGGAAGGACCGACCAGGGCGACAATTTATTCGAGCCAGGACAGAAACAAAAACAGCCCTGGTTGGCCTTGCCTGTACGGGATACAAGTAAGCTTAGAATATTCTGGACGATTTGGAAGGAAGCTGCTGTTGGGAACGGTGGAAGGAGCAATGTGTCAATGTGTGCTGTGCGAGCGGGCATAGAAGGAACGATGCTCTCATGTATTTCTTGTTTCGGGATAATATTCCCAGTTACGACCCTTGCCTGTCCTTGCCTGCTTACCCCATTTGCTAATAAACGATCGCGGCATTTCCCTGTTCATTCTTTTGATTTCCCCTTCTTTTGGAACAAGACGAAAAGATAGGCAGATTGAACAGATTACTGGTAAACTGCCAATTTCATGGGTCAACGCCAGATTTCCCGGTCGAAATTGACCTACCCGTGACCCCCAATGGGACCACTTCAGCAAAAAAAAAAAAAAAAAAAAAAAAAAAAAGGACCAGCCCGCCCTTCCGAAAGACGAAACCATCCACTCAGCGAGATTGGATCGACCAGCATGTTCCTTGCACATTTTGCGCCCCGAGATGGGGAATATTACATTTACAGTATGTAATCGCATACACCACTTGAACCGAAAGTTACAGCACACCGTAAGTAACTGGAGTTGTCTAAACATAAAATTTTCAGGTTGCTTGATGATTGATGACCGTGAGCCAAACTTGAGTTGGAGGACGCAATTTTATTTCTTCTGGCACTCACAGAAACAGAGAAACGGTGTAGCCACGGAGGACGAGACTGATTCAGACGCTGACAAGTGGGCCTTGCCAGGTCACGGTTGCTCACCTGGCTCGTGCCCGGCATGAGCCTCTCGTTCCCCCAGTTTCGTGATGAGGCGAGCGGCCAAGGATGCCTGGATTTGACCTGATGCCGTTTCCTTTCACCCCCTTTTTGGCATCCCTACGTTGATGGCAGACTCACCTGCTCACAGCAACTTGAGTTATTCCCAAGTAAAGACAGAGCACGACGTAGAATCATACGGCCACAGTGCTCCAGGAGGCATAATTAGAAGCTTCTGTTTCCAGTCATTGCCTTTTGTGCCAGAACTCTCAAAGTCTCTGAGGCCCACCAGCCCGCGGAAACAGAACCAGTTCGCGCCTAACACGACAACCTCGCGCTCCACGCCCGTTTGTTTTTCCTCGCGTCATCAGAGTTCAAATTTGGCCCCAGGGGCAGCGGGACTAGTCTCGGGAAACGGGCCAGGCCAGCGACGGCCAGGGCCGTGTCAGCTGCTGCTGTTTGCACTGGTCCTCCCGTGTCAAAGACCTAGAACTGGTTTAGCGGGCCTCCACTGAACGTCCCCCGTTCAAAACGGCCCCCAAATCCCACAGATCTGTCCTCGGAGCGCGTGTCGCCCAAGCCGGCAGGGCGTGTAAAAACTTTTTTTTTTCGACTTGCATCACAGCGCTCGACCATCTACGGAGTACTACTGAGTACCAAAATCAGAGGACTGCTGCCCGTAAGAAGGCGACTGTAACCGCCTCGCTTCGACTCCCCCGTCGAGAATTCAAATATTGAAGCAGAAAGGGAAGGAGACACTTTTGTATTTCGTCTTGCAATCCTTGCTCTCAGCCCTTTTTCTACCTTGTCGTGGAGTTGGCGGGTAGGTCAGGCCAGCTCTGCCCAGGCACAGAGACATGACCAGTCAAGTCATAATCTACTTTTGTCTCAACGCCATGCCGGGCTTCCATGTCTCACAGTTGGAGAGAGATGCAAAGAGTTGCCCAATATATACAGGGAGGCTCCGAATATCAACCGTTACGAATGTCATTAATGGCGCCGCATCGTCTTTCGAGTTGTTGACTGTCCTCTCAAGTAGAGATTAGCACTTTCATTCTCTCCTGTTGGCAACATACCTCGTTTCCCGTTACTCCATCACCTCTGACATTCAACTAGCAGGGAGGCCAGACACCAACTAATCTCAAGGGATTCGGCATGCGTGGCTTCCTCCACAAAGCTTGCATTGCAGCCAGGTTAGACTTTGGAGGCACGTCAAGCCACCACATCATGCTGTACCACCTGCCAACGCTCTTGGAGGACAAGCAACGCCCGTACAACAACACTGCGCAATCATTCAGACCAAGAAACACAGCTTCTTCACGCAAAATATGCAGCCGTGCGTACTGAGTCCACATACCGTGCCGAGAGCAGACCATGCAGTGCGCAGAAAAGCAGAACAGGACGAGGGAACATCGAGATGTCTTGGCCGGAGAAAATGTGTGATTGTGCTACAGTATCGCTACACAAGCACGATCACTACGAGGTTCAAGTATCTTACTGACTACACGCCCCCTCCTTTTCCCCCACACTGGAAATCTCTGGCCCCTTCGATGTGCCAGTGTTCCGTCCCTACCTCCCAGGTATGGAGCAGTGTGCTTTTGCGGCCGCCCTCCCGCTGCCGCTACGGCAATACCCAGTGCAGCCGATACAGAATATTACCCACCACCCGCCTTTCCTTAATCCTCAAAAGATCTCCCGGCTACTAAAAACGATGGCGAGATCCACACGAGGACCTTTTGACAAGCAAATGTGAACTGAGAAAGATAAAAAACGCTGCCTGAGATCTCAAGTACGATGGGGTGTCAAAAGTACCATATTTGCAGACTGTGTACCAAGGAGACAAGGCACCGTATCCTAAGATGAGCCTGCTTTCTCCAACACGATCAATAAAATACATCTCAAGTATTTGTCTGTCTTGCATCAACAATCACAGTGACTAACTTGGAGGAATGAGGTGTGCTGCGTGTGCAGCCTGTGAACTCCCAAAGAAGGCATCTGCATATGCGGCCTCCTTCGTTTCTACGATTTGTGTTCCATCAGAGGGAGTGCTGCCCAGCGACTTTTTTTTTCATGAGGCAAATTTTGTCCAGCGCGACAAATCAAAGAGGTGCGGCAGTGATGCACAATGTGATGCAGGATGCATCCTTCTCGTGTGGCAAGGCGAGAAAGGGGGGAGGAGGCCTGGCCAAGCGTGAGCCGCTGTTTCTCCAGACAAAAAGCAGGGCGATGCACGCCCAAGCACCAACGTAGAGATGTGAAAAAATGGAGGATATGTATCCAACCGAAAAGACCGGCCAGGCCAACACCGTAATTCTAGGGTGTCGAGGCGCATTGCGACGCAAAGATGCAGAAAGGGGATAAAATCTTTATCCATTTAAAATCTCTGCTCGGCCTTGGCCCCCCGTAAGGGTGTTGCGATCGCATGGCACGCATGTATGTGATTACGAGGCGAACGAGGAGAAATAACAAGAGGAAAGCACTTTTGAACAGTGCTTGCCATATGCCCAGTCGACTTTTTTGGTGTTCTTCTTTCCAGTCTTTCGCATGCAAAGGCAGCAGCGTGTATGAGAGGAGAATATTCTAGGGATGGTCCAGGTGCTGGAGTGTGTCGTGTTGCTTTTTCCTCTGCTCATGACCCCTTTTTTTTCTCGATCCTTTCCCGGACTGGGCACCGAAGGAGAGGAGCGCGAGACACCAAGAAAAGAAAAAGGGCAAAAAAGGTCCGTCCCGTTAGGGTGGGTATTTTAGGGTAGCCTGCAAGCGGGGCCATTTTCGATCACATGAGCGCCCATGGCAAGCTGAAGAGCGGGCCAGACCAGGAGGCGAGCAAGGAGAAAGTTGGGCGAGGAGACGAAAAACGACCAGGGTGTCCCTGGAGAAGGACTGAAAGCCTGACGAGGTACCAATGAGCAATCCAATTCGCGCACTCTGAGAGACGGGAGAGGAAGAGCGAGGCGGGAAAGAAAGGGAAAAGAGACAAGTGACAGAAGGCAGGAGACAAGAACAAAGAACAAAGAACAACTGCCATAGGGCTACGAGAGATGTTACGATGGCTGCAGCCTTTGTGGACACCGTTTTTTTATCTCAAATGCGTACGATGCAGTGTCTCCCTCGCATCCTGTGCATGCAAGTTAAACGACATGAGGCGAGCGAGACGGGCGCAAACGACCAGATTACGAATGGTCCGCCATATTCCGTGACACATTGCCGGCCCATCTTATCCAAAAGGCAGTGGCGTTGGCCAAGAGAAGTTCTTCCTGAGTGTGAGAAAAAGGGAATGCGAGTGTGCGCGCGCCCGCGCGTGTGTGTGTGTGTGTGTGTGATTGTGCTTGTCACACCGCTTGCATCCCCCTGTTGGTCCTTGCGAAAAGCCCCCCAAAAAAGATGGAAAAAAGCAGAGCAGGCAAGAAAAAGAGAGCAGGCGGGAGAGAGAGCTACGCAGAACGAGACGGCAGAAAGGCAGAAAGGGGGGGTCAAAGAGGAATGATTGCATGCAGGAAGGCGAGATGTATGTGCCATGCAGGCTCTGCGTCTCTCTTGTCGAGGCGAGACAGTGTGTGGTCAAATGTCAGCGAATGAGACAGGAAAGAGAGTCCGCTGCAGAGAGGCGGTTTTCTGCGGGCGGCTTGTGTGGGTGAGTGGAGGACGGGAAGGTTCCCCAAAAAGTATGGTGGTGTGGTAGAGGTCAGAAACGAGGCACAGGTGACTGCAGCGCACTTGATTGAATGACTGATATTCTTGACCAGGGTGCGGCCGAAACCAGAATGGGGTTAAGGGAAAAAAAGAAGAAAACAGAAAAGAAAAAAAGCCGGTCGTAAGAGGTAAGCGAGAAAAGGTGACAGAAAAAGGGCGCAACGGATGGAGACGGCATAAGCCAGAAACGACGCGTTTTGTACATTATGTCGTAAAGTAAGATGCAACTATCTCGGCACACACATGTCCATCTCTCAAGGTCAAGGTCAGCCCGCCCGAAAACGGCGTGGCGAAGGCAAGTGCATAAGGGATGGAAGGATGCCAGGATGTGAGGAATGAGGCGTGAGGTGTGAGGATGTGAGGAATTGGAGGAAGTGACGAAGCGAGGAAGCGAGGAAGCGAAGAAGCGAGGCAGCGAAGAGCAAAGGGCCAAAAGAGGAGGAGTGCAGAAATGTTCAGTCAGAAATACGATACGAGAGAGCCGCACACTCCACAGGCCAATTTTAATTGCGCCGACAAATGCCTGGATCAAGGTGTGAAGAGGTGGCAATCAAGAAAATGGAGGAGAAAATCAAAAGAAAACAACTAAATTCAAAAGGAAACGAGGTGAGCAATCACAGAACAAGGCAAGCGGTGAAGGTCTCAAAAGGACCAGGGAAGAACGAGACAGAAAGAGAAAAGACTTTTCGAAATTCAAATTTCCCAAACACAGGGAGGACATGGTTCATGGTTTCGAGAAGGAAATGTGGTTCGCTTCTTCTTTCTGCTTGGATTTCTGTCTCTTTTTGTTTGGCTTGTTTGAATTTGAAATGTTCCAAGACGTTACATGGGCGAAAAGGCGAAAAAATACACGCTAAATGTTCCAGCGACGTTGTCATTTTCGGGGGTGGAAGGGAGGGTGTGCCCGCTCGCCGCTCGGGTACGTTAGTTTGACCTTCACAAAAGACCAGTGTCCTGTGGCAGGCGCGACCACGCGCTTTAGGCGGCCGGGGCCCACCAAGGATCACCCCCCCAAACCTCCAACCGACCGCGCCTTCCCTTCCAGCCTCCCCAAGATCACAGAAACAGGATAGCGCTAGAAGGGCACTAAAGCACTCAAGGGCCAGGGTGGCCGAGGGGAGTGCCCCAGCGAGCGCAGGGGGGGCCACCCTCGACCGCCATGGGGCCACCAAAACACACCAAAATGCACCAGGCGAGCGCGAAAAGGGGAAAGGTGCCCGTTCGACCACCGGCCGACTCGACGGGGCGCCAAAACGCGGGAAGTGGGGTGCAGCAACTTTCACTCACGTGACGCGCTGGTTTGTCGATTATTACCTGCTTTGGGCGGCGAGGGAGGACAATTGAGGTGAAGAGGGGGTGTGTGAGTTGTTGTCTCGTCTGTTTTATTGTTTTATTTCGATTTCTGACTTGTCTCTTTTCGGCTTCTTGATCCCTCGCCCAACGGTGACAGCCTTGACAGCAAGGGTGATTGGCCAATGAACAAGACCTACAAATGAGTGCACTATCACACAGAGGAGCAAGTACCTTTTTTGCCAAAATGCACCGGCTGAAGCTGTGTGTTGCTTGCCAATCTGGCCAGTTCTGCCTCTTATTCGTCGACTGAGGTTTGCCCGTCTGTTTGCACAATGGCCAAAAATATATCAAGAATACGCCGCCTACAAGTTTACAAGTAAAGGTCTTCAGGCCGTATCGCCTTGCATCATTGCGAGCTTTTTCCCGATGATAAAAGTTACCGCATATTTCTCACAGTTTATTATCTTCCGTCCCTCAACAAGCGGTGAGAGCCGGCGGGATGCATCCAAGCCAAGGAACGGGAACGGCTAGAGAAATCAGAATCAGATGATCTAAATATTTGACTCCAGGACCATCGTATATTGGGGTACGATAATTTCAGTGTGTACAAAGATAGATGCGTGATCCAACAAAATTCAACTAAGAGATGGAAAACTAGTAGTGAGGCCTATTTTCTAATAAAATAAAAATAGAAGAGACTCAATGGGAAGCCCTCTGTGAGAAGGTATCACAGGAATAGTTTTTCAGAACGTCAAAATTATTCGGATGAGCAAAAAAACCCATGACGAACGCATCACCACTGACGAGACGGTTCCGTGATGCCAGTGTCCAGTCATCTAAACTTTCTCTTCATGACACTCGTAGCCTTTGTTGTGAATCACATCTTCAAAGGCAACGTTGGTTCATTTCTATGGTATTTTTTTGAGCATAAAAGGGGTCCACTGTCTTCTCCATATGTCTCCATATGTCTTGTTACCGGTTATCGAAAAAACTAAAACTTCAACTCGTAACGAAAACGCCAATAAACTCAGAAACAAACACAATCAACGGCAAACAAAAACTCTCAGGCTTCGACCAAATCACCACAAAAATGTGCACTCAGCATTACACCCAGGTGAAGTACGATTGCGGCCACAAGACCGTCTACAAGGACGATTTTGAGAGCTGCAACGACGACAAGTGCACCAAGGTCAAGGACCGCTGTGAGACGGACTGGATCAGCGGTAACTGCCCCGACTGCGCTAAGAAATAGACGCAGTCGTCTTTATAACGATGTGAAGCCACATCGATCTCGACATGGTTGTGTAGTTAGCTCTCAACTGTTCTGACTTGACTAAGGGTTAGACTTGGGGCACCTTGTTATGCTTTTCTTTTCTCTTTGTACTACTGTGAACTATCACTATCTGAATACGGCGAAAACCACAATACTCATTTCTAAGTCCAAAAAAGATGGCACTATTTGTGTATGTAAGAAAAATGTGGCCCTCAACACCGTCAGATATCCTGAACATAACAAAAGAAAAAAAATCCAGGCTCCAACTTACACCAAAAGGCGCTACCAGACACCAACAGGACCGGCCCGTTTTAACAACAATATCCTTGTGGACCGCCAACAGGCCCGTGCTGTTAGCTAACTTTTGAATCGTTTGTTTTGTTGGCTGTCTTGGTTTATCTTTAGTGTGCCGCTGTTCACGTCTTTTGTCTGGCCCTGCCAATGATTGGAACTGATGCGCTGGATGCCGTTTGCTGGGCGTTTCTTGATTTGCTACGTCTGTGTCGTTGTCTCTTGCCCTTTTGTCGTCCACCGAGCCGCTGATGGGGCCCTTCGAACGCCTTGCATATTGCGTCGCGGTTCCTGCCCTTGACCAGCCTCCTTGCAACACATAAATGTCAAATGACTATTTCAAGGGCGTATCGCCTTTATTCTAAAATTGATACTGACCTGGCGAGGCATATGTGAAGATGCGTATGAAAGAAGCGGAAGAGATGCTAAAAATACCAATATTATCCGTCGTCGATGATGTTGTATAAAAAACGACCAACATGGCAGCCTGCAGCCGGCCATCTTAGAATGCCTACGATATTTTTGTTGCCGTCAGTGGAGTCAACTTCTGGCCAAACAAAAACAAAAGACAAGACGGTTAACTGCAGGTCATGTCGTCCCGGGTCACCTTCACCTTTGACTTGTTCAAGAGTCGTCATTCGTTGTTTTCACTGTGGATGTTGTTTGTCCATTATGCTGCAGGGCGTCGTGCAGATGACTGCATGTGTCACATTCTGTCCCACTTTGTCGACTTTCGACGTTCACTTGCCCCCAGTCCACTCCTTCTATCGATGCCCCGTATGTGGACTGTTTTTGCTGCTCGCTACTTACTGTTTACAGCTTTTCCTCCATGAGAATAGTCATATCTCTGTCCGTTAATGTGCATGCCCATCACATATGTGTCACGCTCTCCGTTTCTCCCGGCTGCTCACGCTGCTTGCAGGTTTGTGCTCTGTTGTGTTTGCTCAAAGACCCTGGCTGTACCCTTTTCTTGCAGAAACCTGCATGCTTGCCTGCATGGGTTGTGCTGCACGTTGTGCTGCCTGTATTGCCCGATTGTCTTTAGCGGCCTTCGAGACGGACGGTGCAAAGTGCAAACGGCCACAGTTTGGCCCTTTGACGATGCAAACATTCTAATTTCAGAACGTCGAACACTCTAAAGACTCCTGGTTCATTCGAGTCCAAAGGGTATCATCATCATTTCTATCTTGCTACTCCCCCTTATCTGCCAGCCGTACGGAGTACATTACTGTACAATTGGGGGTTCTCAGACTATCTTCAGCCCCCCACGAGCTCCTCTTTCATTTTTTTTTGGTTACAGGACAAGGGTGCACAAAAGTGAGGCTGTCCAAAGTGGAGCAGACGCCAAACTGTACACAGAAAAAGAGGACTGGGCATCTCTCAGAAACGGAGTAATACTGGGCAGATGAATGACAGCCGAGAGGTGTAGTGACCAGCAAGGGAATTGAAAAAAGATGCACCACACTGTGTCAAGATGCTCCAAAGACGCAGTAGCCTCCCCTCCGCCCCCCATCTCCTCATGTCTCCAGCAAGCCACTCGGCATCCGGTGTCGTTCCCCGTCAGTGCTCCTTTGCGTCCCTATTCGCCTGAAATCTTTTTCTCTGATCGCAGTCATGCCGCTCACAGTTATGCAGCTCGAAGGTAAGCACCCCCTCTTTTCTGACGCTGAAGGCTGCCTGCATGCACCATGTGCATGTGAGTTCTTCTGCACAGAATTTTTGCAACGGGGGTGTCTGGACCGTAATTTCTGTCTTTCGTTGTACCTGCTACTTCAACAAACAAGTAGCGTTTATGTACAGAGTGCAGGTTACAAGCGCTAACAAGTATGTGAATGGAAGAGAATAAAGACCAAACAGAAGAACAAGTATCACAGCGCAAGACAAGGGCAATGGTGGTGGTTAGCCGAATGTGTTGGGAGATTGACATCAAATAGCCAATAATTGCGAGTATCAAGGGATTTGGTATTCCTGGTTTTCTTTTTTCCCTGCCGAAGAGTGCGCCCCCAATATGCTTTCTTTTTTGTTACCATCGGTATCCATTCTCTCGTTGTCATTCGTGTTTTAAATAAAAAACGATTCAGCTGTCATGCCGTGTTTTCTTTTCTTGTTGTTTCCTTATTTCTTTTTCTTGACGCAAACCGCGGCCACTGCCGAAAATCGAAATGGAAAAAAGGAGGAGAGAATCATAGCAGGAAGCAATCCAACCCTTGGGAAACAAAAGTAACAAAAACATCAGTATACACAGCCTCAAGCGCGTCACCTCCATTACAATAACCAAAACAATGGTTTACAGCCAACAGCGCCCTGCCACGATTCGAAGTGCGAGGCCCTGCCCAGTCCAGTTTCATGCTCTCCCATAGGAGGCTAAAATAGAGCTAACTTTTTCTCGCAACCCTCGATTGAGACTCTGGGATGCGGCCCGGCACGGGACCGAAACTGAAATTACACGGACTAAAAATGGGTTACGATGCACTGTAACGATGTAAAGTATGTTTTTACGACGTGTTGTTTATTGCATGTATATGTACTTTTTCGGGGTCAATGGCTGTCAAATGAGGGAGAAGCCCAGCGCTGGGATATGAGACAGAGGCATGCACACCGATATTTCCTTCTGTTGGACTCTCTTTCCTGTTCGTCTTTCTCGCTTTTGTTCTCGTACACATACTCACTGGTCAGAGCTCTGTACTTTGTTTTTCCTTTCAATGCTCATCCCTCATTTCCTCCCCGTTGTCTCACAATTCTTCAGTGGATATTACCTATTTCCAAAAGGAGAAAATGCACCGTAAGGGCAAAGAAATTTGAAAAACAGATGGGCACTCTGCCTACCGCCGTTTGCGAACAAAAGAAAAGGAAGGGGGCGACAGTGACAAACTGGTAGACTGGCAAACTACCAGTGACAGCAACGGAACGGGCCCGCCCTCAACCACCATGCTTGGCTCCTCACTGCCCGTTCTGGCGTAGTGGCTCCTCGCTTGTTTCTGCTTCCAATTTCCTCGTTTGCCGGTGGGCAGCAAGCGGGTTGGCTATCTTGCTTCTTTTGGCGAGCGGCAGCTGGAGACAAAAAGTAGAATCCAGAACGGAACAACGCTAGAACTGACCAGGCACAGGTGTGAAAAAAGAAGAAAAGAGGCATGGAGCAAGACAACAGAAGGCCTATGCTGCTGCACCACGGGCGGGTGATCTGCTGAACGAGGGACCTTGGCGCAGGCCTAACTCACGCGCTGGAAAGGAGAAGAACCCTTTCGGAGGACTTGCTACGAGATAGTGAATGTCTGTGCGAATTGTTTCGAAGAACACAAATAAATATGGCGTATGATAACAAGAAGCTTTAGATGAAGATGAGGACTCGAAGCGTCGTTGGAACTTGTTTTTTTATCGTATCACGGTCTCATCAGTCTCTCCAGCTACTCGAAGACGGCAATCAGAGAACAAAGATGGTCTTGGGGCCTGTCAATAATTTCGATAGCCACGCGAAGCTGGCAGTCAAGGTCGCCTATCCCACGATTGTGCTCCATGAATACTTTTACTAGGGGGCTTGGGCACATCTCCAGCCAGAACAGCAGCCAGGCAAGGTTAAGGCCGCTGAGGAAGACCCCCCCCTTTTCAACTCTGTAATACGGGCATCCTCAAAACAGACACATGACTGCAGCGCTCGGTTTGTCTGGTGGCTCGTGTGCCCGCGGGCGCTATGGGCCCTTTTTATGGAGTTTTCATGGGGTGACACCGCTCAGAAAAGAAAGATGAGGATGGGGGCAATGCCTGAAATGCTCCGCTGAAAAAGAGTGAACATTCGGGGAGGAGCACATTTGGGGGCCGGCGGTTGCAAAATAGAGAAAGAGCAGAACAAAAAGAGAAAAAGGAACACGCCCCCCATGCTTGATCCACAGCTCGGTTGCCTTTTTTTTCTGAAGAAAGTGGACAACTGCAATAGAAGAATCAGGATGCGAACGTCGTACAAGAAAACGTCCAAAATAGGAGAACAAAACAAAGGCGATGCCAAATAGCCAACTGCAGGCTCGTTAGGCGCCGACAAAGGATCAGGCTGCAGATGTGTACCTCTTTCGTAGACGCTCAAGATAGGAAGATTGATCATCGTGTGACAGCACCTTGCCTGCATTGCATGTGCCCAACCGTTCACAAAGTTGACTATCGTGGAGCAAATGTTACCAGACTTGAGCGGAGATGGTGTCATATCGCTACAGGCCCGTTTGTAAGCTCGTTTGCACGGCGTCTACGAAGCGCTTTTGACTCGCAAATAGGTCGTACTTCGTCGGCTATCTTAAGACCAAAGCAAGGCAAGGCTACCTTAACGAAACGTACGCAGGTGGTTCCCTTGTGCAACAATACACGTTGGATGGGGCTGACGTGGCACCAATAAGTCCTGACGGAAACATGCCTGAGATGCAAACAGCGTCGAGTCAAGCTCGGCGGTTGGAGGGAGAGACGGCGCCAGCCATCAGAAATGGAGTAATGAATCAGTCAAATCCGACGATAGCTGGTGACACAAAAGCATTGTCAACACAGG
Source organism: Ophiostoma sp. CBS 140.51 (assembly GCA_029298735.1). Taxonomy (NCBI): domain Eukaryota; kingdom Fungi; phylum Ascomycota; class Sordariomycetes; order Ophiostomatales; family Ophiostomataceae; genus Ophiostoma; species Ophiostoma sp. CBS 140.51. The sequence goes on along the minus strand of JANSLP010000066.1, from coordinate 35,322 downwards.
AATTTCATTCAGTGGCTGGGTTGGCCTGGTTGCAAGACTGTGACTTTCTCGTATCCTAATGCATATTTCTCCGTTTGCATGTCTCCCCGGACAATGTTGTGCAACGGCAATGTGGGCAGTGTAACCAACTAGAAGGCGAATGCTGTCTCTTCAATGCCATGCAAGTGAGTGAGAATATAGAGACAGCCAAGGGCGAGTCATGGGAGGCCAGATACTCCGTACACCACACATTGATACCCGGATATCAAAGCGCAACAAACATGCGTCCTACTGTTTCCATGTTTCCTGCGATGTCGACCAAAGCATTGGTTTCTTCGGATGATATGAGGTGCCTGCCAAGTATGTTTGAATCTCGTAAGTAAATGCAATCTATATACTTGTATTAGTTGATAGTCGAGGCTCGGCCACCAGAATTCCGACTCATCTATGGTGTATACGCACGCCTTGGCCGTCGATACAGCTCTCCGGCTACAGCCGATGACGCCCTCTCCCCATTTTATTGATCTGAAAGGCTCTCTAAGCCTTCACCAGCTCATCGTCACCGACTGTAAAGGCACCGCCGAGAAGGATCGCAGGCTCGTCAATACTGTTGTGCTCGTAACTGTGGAGGTGGCTTGTTAGCAGTGGCCCATCTTTGGCAGCAACAATGGCGTATGTCAACTTACCTCAAGGTGCCAACACCGCCAGCCTCAAGCAGGAATGTCGGTCCATCCTGCAGAGCCGCACCCACCCACCGCATGGCCAGTGCCCGGAGAATATGACCGTGGGCCACGATCAAAATGTCGCCCTTGGGTGCTGATGGGCTCCCTGCCGCGTCCAGGGCCGGTGCATGGTACTTTTCCCGAATCTCCGCAATAAGCTCGTCTAGCCGCTTCGTAATGTCAGCTGGTGACTCGCCGCCGGGACAGCCGTCCTTCCAGATGTCCCACCGGCCCTCAATGCCCTGCGCCGCCCGCTGTGCCCGGATCTCCTTGGACGTGATACCCTCGTAGTCGCCGTAGTCCCACTCGCGCACTGCTTCGGTCACTTGGACACGCGCATTGCATGCGCGGCTATTGTCGGCTTGTTCGTCAACGGCGCCGTGCTGCTGCCAGGGCAAGGGTTCATTGAGGCCGAGGTGGAGGAGCTCGAATGTGCGCTGGGCGCGCTTGCGTGGGGAGACGTAGCTAGGGAGATGTCGTCAGTAAGAGAGAAACAATTGGAGAGAACAACAGCAGGGCCTACATGTGAGCCAGCATCTTGGGAACGATCAGACGATCGCTGCCGACCATGGCGCGGCCCGTGGCCCGGATACGCTTCTCGCCATTCGCTGTCAGCGGGATGTCACTCGTGCCGGTATGGCGGCCGTTGAGAGACCACTCCGTCTCGCCGTGGCGGATGATGAAGAGGCGCGGTGTAGTCATTATTTAAAGAGGGAGGGGGAAGAGAAGAGAGAAGAGGGGAAGCAGGAGGGGAAAGAAGATCGTAAGACGGAAGGAGCTCTGAGAAAAACTTCGACAACAGCTAAACAGGAAAGAGTAGAGGTCGCAACTGCCACGGCGAAGAAGAGTATCAATTGGCCATGCAAATGTAGAAATACAAGCTCAATGACTGTTTCGGATCGCGAGGGTCGACGTTGAAGCTAGAAGTGACGTTGGAGTCGATCCATGTGCTACTGTCATCCAGTGGACAGTCGGGTGGTTCTCGCTGACTGCGATCCTCGTGTCGCGGTTCCCCCCAGCGCATATGTCGGCATTGGGAAGCTTGGGGGATATTTCGGGCGTGTTTCAGAGGGGCTTTTGAGGGGCAGCTCCAAAGAAAAGGCCCAGAAACAGCGGGCCGTTGTCCCGCAATTGGCATGCAGAAAGTGCCGATGAGGTCATTGCAGTCACGTGAGTCTCTTCAACGACAACCTCGAAATGGAGATGATGCATCAAGACGTATTCAAATCACGATTTATTTACAGCCAGTGCAAATCATATTATATATTTAATACAGATCTAATTTAACTGAAGAAGCTCAAGAATGTAAGTACAGCATTCATATTTGAACGATGGATATTATCAACATTAGTGAAATAGTTAAAGTAAACAAAACCCATCCTGTGAACTCTAAAGATTCAGAGAGTATGTCCTTTGCTAAGAGTTCACCATGAGTAAAACAAGGTCTGTTAAAATGCAACCACATCAATTTTTAAAGGGAAATCAATTTGAATCCAACACGAAAACAGCCTGAACTAAACTGAACTAAAGTAGACAAAGACACACAAAAAACAAAACCAAAAAAAAACAGCAGAGGGTATCAAACCCTTTCCTTAGGGGCCGGCATGAGATCCTAACAAAGCAGAAGAAAGTCAAGACAAAATTCAGAAAAAAGAGATCCAGCTCATCAAGAAACATCACTTTGCACAATACACAAGGAGATGTTGTAACAAGAGCCGATAGGCCTTAACCACGATCTCCCGCAAATTCAGCCAAGACCGCAAGGCCACAGATGTTCAAACTCGAAAGACTTTCCTTCTTCCCCATGTCTTTCATTTTATATGTCACATATAAAGTGTCATGCTTGCATCTTACGGAACAGTCTCCGACTTGCAGTCTGAACACCGTTTGTGCTCACACAAGGGGCAAGTGACATGGGTCGCGGAGAGGTTCGTTGAGTTGCAGCATGAGTGCTTTGAAATTACAAGATTTGAAAATTAGAACTTATAAAATGAGAGAAGGAGAAAAGTTTAGAGGGGAAAAAGAGATACTCACGCATTTCCAAACGGAGTTACCGTGGTTAACCATAGGGGCAGGACGAGTGACGGCATGGGGGACCGGCTGGACAGGCGTAGTGACAGCCATGGTTTCTGAAGGGGAGTGTGATTGAGTTTGTTGGTGGGTTTGTGGTTGTGAGGTTTCGTTCTGAGCTCCTGTCTTTGGAGAGACAAGATTGTTTGTTGGTGAGGATGGAGTTGGCGTTGGCATGCAGCGAAGGTGAAGAGGAAGTGAATGAGAGTGAAGAATGGATGAAATGGCAGGATGAGGAAAGAGAGGGATCAGTTGTCTTTATACAGGAATATTATAAGTATCGCAGGATGCAAACTGGTGTTCGCATCTTGATATCAAAAGGCCCAAGAATATTTGGACACCATTCTTACCTCCTTTCTCGTGGTGCTAGCCTTTTATTCACATTTCGATATCATGCACTGACCAAGGCGAAGTCAACCGGGCACATTTTGACGCCTTTTGGTAAGACGGACAAACCGATTTAGCATCATATCAAAGTTATTCACCATGCCCTTGATTCCTTGTTTGGGGCGATGGGGATGCTCTTTACTATTCCTATTTGCTACTTCATCATTCTCGTGAGTCGACACAAGTCCAAGCCTCCCGACGCCTGGGGCATGAGGAAAACAAGAGGCAACCCAAGCAGGGCATAACGAATACTGCAAATGTTGTTTCTACTGGTCTGTAGTCGTTTGGCTAACACTTTATCTTATTGAGAAACGAATATGTAGATTAATGGAACAGCACGAGTTCGTCGTCGCCGAAGCGTATGTTCTTGAAAGAAAATACAGTCAAGGCAAAAACCTTCTAAGCCTCAAGGTAAAGGAGTAGAACCAACAGACCTGGGGTGGAAAAGGTAAAAGACAAGGTGAACTGTTAGAAAATGCCGAAGTAAACAAAGGGGCTGTGGAGCTTACCTCAATATTGCCACCACCTCTTGATGCCTTTTATTTATGCTTTTGTCGCCTTATCGTGCCTGCCTTGTCTGACATCAAATCGCCTTGGATGCAAGCTCGGAAGGCTTCGATTTTCATTTTCTTCTTGCTCTGGTTCAACTGCCATCGTATTTCGCATTGACATACATTGAGGCTTTTGTTTCATCTCATGTTGTTGTTTTCGTTTGACCCTTTTGAGACTCAGCCACCTGCTTAAGTTCTTGTGCACCTCCTCGTAAGTATATTTCCCCTGACTGACAGGAACAGCGACACCATAGACCGTATTAGCTTTAACAAACATGCAAAACTTACGTCAAGGACCGGTGGTAAAGTTGAATTGGCGAAAAAAAGTCAGTCTTATAAGGTTGACAAACAATCAGGGTATCGAACAAAACCGCGCTGTTTTGATTTCGTTGCCTCCAACGACATTCTGTGCCTTTCCCGCAGCGTCTTTGTTGCCCACCCGCACAGCCTTCTCCTACAAGGGTGTTGTGATGTAAATATTGACTTTTGTGACACTGTAGAAGATCAAAGAGAAGGCAAAAATGTAAATGCAGGCGTCATTTATTGACTTTCTTTGCCCGCCAGTAGTGTCTGGATAGTGGCAGGGCAGGGCATGACTGCAATTCAAGGCCAAGAAACAGACAATTCATCACCACGAATAGAAGGAGTTGAAAGCCAATGGCAAATTCTAGAAGCAATGCTCGATTTCCTTTTACGGGGGTTCCGCTTCCATCTGCTAGACTTCACAAGAAGCGGTCTACAAAGACCGCCACTTAAAGGAAAGAATATTGTAAGAGAGGGCACACGTGCAAATCAGCAGTTCTGGGGGAGACAGGGCAGACTGGTCGACTCAGTTCATATTCGTTCCTGTCCCAGAAAATGGAGGCTATTGAGAGTTGAGGCTCAGTTGAAGCCTCAGGTCTTGATCCCTATACTTTTTGTTCTATTGAAAAAGGTCCGGTCTGCGCCCCTCTCTCACAAGGTCAAGGGCGCGACTGCCAATAAATGCAGCTTCCTTGAGCCTCACATCCCAAACGCTAAGAAATCCATCTTCAGCATTTTCGCAGAAAAAATAAAATCAAAATCAAACGTAATTTCAAAATTAGTTTCATCCGTCTGAAGAGTTCTGAATTTTTTGACTACCTGCGACATGTGTGTTTGTCGTTAATGAAGCCAATTCGGGACGCCGTACGCCCTGTCCATGAAATCACACAATCAAAATGCCAAAGACAGAGACGCCTATGGTTCTTTACAAAGTGCCACGCGTGTCTCTCACCTTTCCCAGTATTCACAGAATCTTACCGGCCCTGCTGCCATGCAGGCAATTCAGGCGACGGTGAAAAGGTCTCCGTTTGCGACCAATGATTCAACTCGGCCTCGAGGGCCTCGCTCAAGTGTGCTCACTGAGTAGATATCTGAGGTGCCCAAGAAGTCTCAGTGAAGGCTGAGAAAAAGTCACCTTCAAATGAGCTTTCTTGCTTGCCTCGTCAAATTCACCGAAAACATAAAATATAAAAAAAAATTTTTTAAAAAAAAAACCTTACCTTCTTAGTGACGAGGAGAAAGAAAAGTCTCCGTCAGGATGAGTTACACGTCAAGGAAGGACCTGGGATCGCTGTGGCTAGCGTGGTTGTGGTCGGGATCCACTTTTGCGACGCAGAGTGACGAAAACAAGGCTTTGGGCACACATAGCAAGTGTTAGCCGCCCGGACCACCTGCTCTTTCCTCATCCATTTCCCATTTCTCATTTCCCATCGCGGCTGGGAATTTGGCAAAGCTGGCAGGCGCATCCCATCGAGCCATTCCTCGACCCTTCCTTCTCGACATTTTGGCCTGAAACGGGCAGTAACGCATTTGCCCTTGCCTTCTCGCTACTGACGACTGACGACAACGACAACGACAACGACACAACCTCGGCGTGAAACAATGCTGCCGCCCGCGACACAGGCGACAGTTCTTGCAGCGTAGCCTTTCCATCGGCCTCCCCCTCGACCGCTTTCCGGCCGTGCGCACGTGTCGCAACTCGTCAAGCATCAACTTTCCTATCCGTCTCGCCCTCAGTTTCTTTATTCTGCCTTTTCCCTGCTCTTTCAACCTACCGGCGACATCTCGACGTCCTCTTGACGCGCAACCAGATACCCCCTTAGCAACAAAGACTGACAAAGCGGCGAACCGATTTCCCCACGACCATCATGCCGCCAGGGCCGAAAGGTGCCGATGGCGCCGGCGGAAGCGCCCACGTCCACAGCATCAACCCGACAATGCGCGTGATGGCCTTGGTCATTCCGGGTTTCCTTACCCTCAGTGTCGCCTACGTGCTCTATGCCGTTGCCGACTACGTCCTCAGTGCGTTGGCTTCTAACCTGCTTTTGCACATGTCCACGTCTTTCCCCAGTGCTCTGTCGCTAACTACCTGTTCCCCTCTACAGTGAAGCAATACTACAACCTGTTCGACAAGCGTGACGTTGCTATCGGCCTCGTCGTCACCTACTCCATCATTGCCGCCCTCATGGTACTTACGTACATCCGGCTCTTTATTACGATCCAGACCAACCCGGGCGTTGTTGCACTGGGTCCCGAATCCGCGCGCGACTTTTACAACATCAAACGCAAAGCTGCCGCCGCCTCTGCTGCAAATGTCGCCCCACGCGCCCGCGGTGACATGGCCGCCGCCTGGGACGATCTCCGTGCCAGTTTCGGGGGCAAGCGGGGTACCACCGCCAACAATCAGACCGGAAACAGCACGGCCAACAAGGCGGCGGCTCTGGGGAGCGACAACGAAAACGTCGACCTCGAGGCGGGCCGCACGAATGCGAATACAGCACCGAATGGTGGCATTGGCTCGAGCTATGAGGGGACCAACGCACCAGCCGGCCGCGACCCACGCCTCGACCCGGACAGCCCCGGCCTCGAGAACTTCTATACCAGAGACGTGTTTGAGTGCACGGCAGACGGGCGCCCCATATGGTGCAGCCCATGCGGAACATGGAAGCCGGATCGTGCCCACCACTGCTCAGAGATTGGTCGCTGTGTCCGGAAGATGGACCACTTTTGCCCCTGGGTGGGCGGCATCGTGTCCGAGACGAGTAAGTAGACGATAACCAGCCATGTTCACACAGTTGGGGACAACCACTAACTTCCTCCAGCATTCAAGTTCTTCGTTCAATTCACATTCTACGCGTCGCTGCTCTGCGCACTGACTATCGGCACGTGCGCCTCTGCGTTGTCGGAGAGAAAGAAGCGCGATCTCGGCTCCGACGGCCGCACGATTGCTGCGTTGGCTCTGGCCGCCGTGCTCGGCATGTTCTCCTTTGCCATGTTCCTTACATGTTTCAACTTTGTGCTTAGGAACCTCACTACGGTTGAAAGCCATCAACTCAAGGATAGAGTCAAGATGATGGCCGTCCGCGTCCAGCAGGGCTCTGCTCCCGTTGTCGGTCGCTACAACGTTGTCACCTACCCGCTGCCCAAAGATCCGGAGCTGCTTAGGTATGGCCTGACGTACCACTCTCCGCAGACCGGCGGCGTGGTGTTGCCCAAGTCGCAGGCTACGACGGAACCGTCGTTTACGCACGTCAACGCAACCAGTGCTCCCGGAGCCACGACGACACAACCCGAGGATTCTGAGGGGCCGGACCCGTTCAAGATCAACCGCGAAGCCCGTGCAGCGCGCCGCCAGGCCCGTGAGGCCCTCGATGCCCGCGATCTGCTGGCCTTCCGCTCCTTCGCCATCATCTCCGTTCCAAAGGGTATGCACGTCTGGAATTTGGGCATCGGCGGCAACTGGGTCTCTGTCATGGGCTCCAACCCCTTCGACTGGCTGCTTCCGTTCCGTCACTCCCCCTGCTGCAGCCATGACTCCACCAAGAGCTTCTACAAGGTCAACCCCAAGTTTTTGCAATACTGCAAGACGCTTGATCTGCCACCATGCCAGGAGATGGAGCAGGTGCGCCATTAATAAACTGACTCCTCTCACTTTCAAAACAAAACAACCACTATCAAAACGACCTCTGTTTTACACGACTTCTCCTTAGAAGTCTCTTACCGCCCTGATTTATTTATTTTTCTTCTTTGTTCTCAGCCGACTACACGATTATTTCTATTACCTTTTATTTTCTTTGTCTTATTTTTGCAACTACATCTACTCAACAACGGGGCAACGGCGTTATTTGTTTCTGGGGACTTCACGAGCGGGCATCTTTGATTTTGTGCCATGGGAGGCCACAAAAGGGTCTTTTACGCACCATAATGGTTAGGGATGATCGGAGAGAGATGATAATACCCATCAAAGATTGAACGGCGTTTATCTTCACGGGACACTAGGTAATTTTGACTGCCTTTCACACTTGACTGTCTTCTTATTTCACGTTGTTTCCTTTACGAAGAATTTATTACGAGCAGTTCAGGCAGCCTTTACACAATAGAACAAGCGACGACTTTAATACAATAAAATATTTAATACATGCAAACCATCGACAATCCTCAGAAAACTGTACATAAAATCATGCCCGGGCAGGCAGTGCCGTGACAAATTGGCTGGCCGTGTATTGATAATGGGTCATGGTCACGCAAAGCTTCCTTGCACTATGACGTTATTTTACCTTTGAGAGACAAGATCACGTGGCTTCCGATAAGAGCTTAAAGTGGGTCCAAATCGAACTGTCGTTGCCTCTGTTTGGTGGGGTTTCAAGGCGATTAGGGGCGAGCTTATCCAGGCCAGTACCACGCGCCCCCGTGAACCCCGCCATGTGATGCGATGCGCGCGCCTCTTTGGCGGGCGAAATGGCCCAAATGCTCTGAAACCAACAGCCTAGTCAGGCCGACAGGCACCCATCTAGGCACTAAACTACGCCCCTTCTGCCTGGAGCATCTTCCCATTCACTCTGCCGTCAGCCTTCCACTTGCTTCTTTCCTCACTTTGTTTCACTTCTCGACCACATCGCCACCCTTGGTCTTGTCATTTGCATTTCGTTACTTTCTTCAACCATCGACCTTCTTTTCTTTTTCTGTTTTACTTGTTTCGAAAAGACGACGGAATCAACGGGCAAACACAAAACACACGCTCGTTATCAACGCCTCGACGAGCGAGATCGGGACAACAGCAAAGAGTCATCAGTCCAGACTCGGATTCGACACCACCAAACAAACTGACACTCCCATCTCCTTTTCCTTCCTCATCTCCGACGACAAAGCCGCCACGATGAACATTCTCTACTCCACCGTCAACACACTGCGCGATCGCTACACGCCCGCCAAGCACACTTCGACCTTCCGCAAGACGGGCGAGATCACCCCGGAAGAGTTTGTCGCGGCCGGCGACTACCTCGTCTTCAAATTCCCGACCTGGTCTTGGGCTGATGCCGAGCCTGCCAACCGCCGCTCGCCCAACCTGCCCCCGGGAAAGCAGTTTTTGGTGACGCGCAATGTGCCCTGCCACCGGCGGCTGGACGAGACGTTTGCAGGTGCAGCCGGCAGCGGATTCGACGACGTGGTCGAGGGCAAGGGCAACAAGGATGACGACGAGGATGGCTGGCTGCGGACAGGCGGCGGCGGTGGTGGAGATGCACAGAAGGGCGACAGTACCAGCAAACCATCACAAGCCGCGGCTGCCTCGTCTTCCCTCCAGCAAGACGAGGACGAAGACGATGATGACATTCCGGACATGGAGGAGGAAGACGACGACGAGGCCATCATTCCAGAGGCAACAGATCCGAAGAAGTGAGTAACGAGCCAGCCCGCGCGTGTCATTGGAGATTATGGTCCATTTACTGACAATGCCAGCGGCAACCGCTCGTACACAATGTACATTATGTACTCGCCGTACTACCGGACACCCCGTCTCTACCTCTCCGGCTACCTCCCCAGTGGCCAACCCCTGCCGCCGCACCTCATGATGGACGACATTGTCGGCGACTACAAGGACAAGACGGTGACGCTCGAAGACTTCCCCTTCTTCGCCCATAGCACCAAGATGGCCAGTGTCCACCCCTGCAAGCACGCACCCGTCATGAAGGTACTTCTCGACCGCGCTGACGGCGCCCTAAAGCGGCGGCGTGAGAAGCTGGCCGGCCCGTCGTCTTCGGCGGCAGGTGGCGGCTTGTCGGGCCTCGAGGGCCTCGTCGACGGCACAAAGAACCTCGATATTGGCAGCAGCGGCGGCAGTAAGACTGAGGGCGGCGCTGGCTCATCAGACGAGTGGGAAGAGGTGCAGGCCGATCTGGACGACGGCGAGGTGGCCATCCGGGTGGACCAATACCTGGTAGTTTTTTTGAAGGTAAGCAGCTCCACACCCCATTCTACCTACGCCTTCATTGAATCTGTCTAACCTTTCACTGCAGTTCATTGCCAGCGTCACACCCAGCATCGAGCACGATTTCACGATGAGTGTGTAGGACGGTCCATGCGGGGGTCTTTTTTTGCATTTTACTAGGAGCACGGGGTTCTGCCATCGCTGATTTTATTTTTATTTATTTATTCCTCTGTTATTATTCCGTTATTGAAACGCCGTCGAATTTTTCATATCCATTTAGCTATTCATTTCTACTTCCTCTACGTTCAAGGGGATGTCATAGTCATTGACCTGAATAAACACTTCATATTAATTATGGTCCTGTGTTTTCTTTACTTGGGAGATGTCTTTAAAGTCTGACAGCTTTGGCTACCTAAAATAGTCAAGTGATTAGAAAACTTTACTTCTTTTACTTTCCTAGAGCTAAGACATTATATTTGTAGTTTGTTTATGTGACCTTTTGTCATAAACGTTATTTATTATTATATTTTTTACTTAATTCCTTTAAATATTTACATTTATTTCTTTTAAAAAAAGACTCTTTAAATTTCTTAATAAACCCATAATGCCATTTAACTTCGTAATTTACCCATCTTAAACCCATCATTCGTCACATAAAGTCCATTAACGCCTCCAGAGTATATGAAGCCCTGCTATGCGCCCCACGACCGCGAGTCAACGCCCAACAGCAAATCGCTAATTCCTTCCCAGTGCATCTCATGCCACATACCAGCCTCAGCAGCGTCGGCAGCGGCCTGGAAGGGTCCATAGTCATCAGTCGTGGCCGTGGGTGCGTCCAACAGAATGGTAGTGCTCCCATCGGTCGGGAAGAAGCTGGCGGTACTTTCTGTGGAAGGCATGCCCATTGTATCCATTGTGTGATGGTGTTGGTGTTGGTGGTGAGGATGGACATTGGAAGTTGCAATCATCATAAGTTGGCGGCTGGCATAGTCGGCGTCGCCGGCCAAGGAGGCAGCGAGGGAGAGCGGCTGGGCCATCATGGCGGGGTGTTGTGTATGTGGGTTCTGGTGTGGGTGTGCATGGGGCATGTTGTTGTTTGCCTGTCGACTGTGCCGGAAGTTGTTTCCATGGCTATGGTTTTGACTGTGACCGTGACTGTGACTGTGTCCCGTCTGCCGTGGTCGTTGACGATTGCTGCGCCGGTTGGCATTTACATTGCTGTTGCTGTTGCTCGCAGTGCTTCCACTGTGGGCGTATGTACTGCTGTAGTCGTTGTTATTGTTGTCAAAGTACACTGTCCGGGGTACTTCTTCGACGTCATTGTCATTATCGTTCTCATTGTCCGAGGCATTGCCGCCATCGGGAGAAGGTGTCATGAGTGGTGGTTGTGTTTGTGATTGTGTCTGTGGGGTGGGCAGCGTTTGTGCGTGGCCGGTCGTGTCCATGTTGTCGGTTGTGGATGCTGCGGCAGCTTCACTGGCTTCACCGGCTGCCCTTCTCTTTGCAAAGTGGCAGGCCATGGCATCTAGCTCGCCCACGACTGTCAACCAGCGCCGCATGGTTCCTGGCACAACAGGGTTGGCGAGGTGCTTGGCAGCCAGAATTTTGCAGCGGCCGAGCAACTGCCGTAGCTCGTCGGCCGTCGCTAATTCTTTTGCCTGCTCTTTGGCCGTATCTTGTGTCTGGCTGTTGGCTTCGCAGACAAAGGCCAATACGACAATTAACACTGATGAGTAGAGATAGTACGCATCCATCCAGGTCAATGCGTTGAATCCGCCGACGGCATCCAGTTTGAGAAGGAGTGTGCACGACAGAACGCCTGCTTGGATACAGACATCTGCCATGGCACGAACAGGTTCTGACAGTGGGACACGCTTGGATACGGCGGTAAACCGTGATAACAGTGCATAGCGAGAGACGAGGGCGGAGACATAGTTGTATTGAACGTGCAGCAGCAATAGCGGGCGTTGGAAGGATGGTGGCATGGCTTCGATCAGGTCGGCCGAGAGGTGGCGGGGGAGAGTGGCGTGCCAGCGGGCGAGGTCGCGCAGGAGGCCGGCAGGGGGTGACAGGGGACTGACGAGCAGTGCTTGGTTTTTGTTTTGTTTGCCGTCTGCACCTTCGGCATCGACGGCCGTGGCCGCCGTCTCAGGTAGTGATCGACAAGCCGCACCCAACAAGGCAACCAGTCGATTCGACCACACGACATACTCGGGCGGGTTGTGAGCACCCATGTCCAAGATTGTCTCGCGGGGCGCACCTGCGAGCAAATGTTTTGTGCTGTCAATGGCGCTGGGACGGTCGTGAGACGACACCTGGAGCTGCTCAAAGGCATACAAGGTCCACCAGACACGTTTGCGCAGCTCGCGAGCAACGGGTGTGGTCGCGGCTGAAGCACCCTCGGCTGGCTCGACGACATCGTCCCGGTGCAGGCCAATGGCAAAGCCAATGCGAACGGCGGCGCCTGTCAGAGTCCAGCAGACGTCGCGGGAGTTGTTATTGTGGAGATGGAGGGCGGTCAGCATTAGGGCTTGGACGGAGGCCATGCTCGAAGTAAACAAAACTTTGGGTAACAAGGCCTGAGCCTGGTGCCACCAGCGAGCTTCTTGGAGGTCGTGCAATTCGATGGTGGGCGGCAACGGAGCCGCGTTGGCGGTTGGCATTGGTGCTGGTGCCGGTGTAGTTGACGATGTTGCTGTTGTGTCTGTCGGCATGGATGTGACCACTGATGCCGGCGCGACCAACCGCCAGGCAAGCATGAGGACGCATAACAAAGTGCAAATCCAAGCTTGGTCAGTCTCTTGTGGCCGGCGAGACCAGGCACCGAGCTGTTCGAGAAATGTGGCCTCGTGTAGGACAGGGAAATCGTTGTTGACGCGGTCGAAGAAGGTACGCACTAATAGTTGGGTGACTGCCCAGCGCTCGGAGGCAGGGTGGCTGGGCAGTAGGTCGGCAAGAGAAAGGGGGAAGTACATCATGAGGGCGTCGAGGTCGGGATAACCTAAATTGTTGGTGTTATCGAAGCTGTTCCGGCGGTTGTCGGCCGGGTTGGGTCCGAAGAGGAGCATGCGGCCTGGTGTGCCGGCACTGGACGGAGAGCCGGCACTGCCTCCGCTACCGTTGCCGCCACCACCATCACGGCCGATCCAAGTCTCGAGTGCGTCGCGAAGGCGGACCTGGAAGAAGAAGGAGCTGGCCTGGCCAATGTACTGGCCCTGGCCTTGGAGATCGCGAACGAGCATCTCATTGTCCTTTTTGGCCTTGACGAGGCTGGAAGAGGTCGAAGTGGGGTGGTCGGCGATACTATCATCGAAGAGGCCGTCATGGTCGTCCGGAGACCCGCCGTTATCGCGAGAGCCCGCGGTGACCGTGGATGTGGCGCCTGCTGTTGGCAAAAGGGACACGCCTAGACTGCGAGCGAGCTCCTTCATGCCGTCGGTATTGGCCAGATCGGCCTCGGGCACGAAGTGTTTGACGAGTCCCTCCAGCAGCATAAGACGCTCGGCGTGGGCCTCGACGCTGCCATACAGACGCTGCTTGCGGGGCTTGGTGACGAGACACTCGTAGCCATATTTGACGCAGTGGGCGCACTTGGCCTGGCCCGGGACCATGCCGCATTTCTGCTTGCGCGACTTGCAACGGTCACAGCTCTTTTCGGTGCGCTGCCGCAGCTCCTGCGGCACGCGCCTGCTTTTTGGAGCCATGCGGGTTGGCGTGAAAGCAATTGTAGCTGTACGTGTAGCTAAGATTTGTGCGTAGAAGTTGTCGAGGACGGCGACAGTGATGTCGACTTCACACCCACATATCGGTTGACGTTTGACGGGGTGGATCTTGGAGATCGGGAAATCCACCGAAGACTGCCGGAGAGAGAAAGAGGGTCTCGAGGGTCTCCTCCGTAATTATTCCAGACAAATCAAAGGCAAGACACAAGCAAAAGACAACGTCCCCTCCTATCAATGGCAGCCTGTTTGCATGACGGAATCGTCCTTTGGGGGTCGTCTTTGGTTGTATTCGAGTCTCCAGTATTTCCGACCACTCGGACGGCTCGAGATCGTTTCCTATCTTTCGTCTTCTTTTTGGGCCGGGCGGTATCGCGTGGACAGCATTGTGGCTGGAGGCAAGTCCAGCAGCATGGAGTGAAGAGGCCAGGGAGACATTATCATAGGAGGAGAGGAGGAGTCGTTGGCGTCAAGCGTCGGTCTAGGAGGCAACGTCGACAATGGAGAAGCCAAGAGAATCAAGGGCAACCAGGAGGGCCAAACAAAGGAAGCTACAAAGCTACAAATAAAAAACCTGGGGGCGGCAAGCATGCAGCCCGCGATTCCATCCAAATACAGGCAAGAGTCGACGTTCAGTGCCCCACTCTAGCACGCGACGGGGCAGGCACGATGGGGCTGACAGGGGGCTAGTTGGCCTGTGACTGATAAGGCTAACGGGTGAGGACAGATGTTGAACGAGCCTTGTCAGGAATCCCAGGGCCTTGGTAGCTGTCTTACGGCTGTCATACGGACTGCCCAAAGTGTTCAAAAGGCTGTCTTACAGGTTGCGTCGTCCGAAGCGCCGCCGTACCACTGCTGACGCACGTGATGCAGCACTGTAAGTTACAATTGTTAGCGGGCCAAGGCCTATCGCCGAGTTGAGCAGACGCCGAACTTCGGGGGGGAAGAGAGAACAAGAAAAAAAAGAAAATCAAGGAAGGAGCAAACCAGGCAAGAAAGGAGAGAAAGGGCAAACGACAAGTGCCAATTTTGAAGCCAACAACTCTATCGAATGACACGAGCAAAATACCAGAGAAAATGTGTTCTCAACCCAAAGACTAATGTCGATAGTTGAAGAATCGAGGGACCACTTTGGTTCCAATCTCTTTTGTCATTGTCGTGGGCAGTCTTATCTTTATCTTTGAGTTACGAACGTTCCTTATTACTCAGTGTTTATATTATTTTATTGATTTTCAAATTCTTTATTTCTATCCTTATGTTTTGATTCTTTCTCCTCGCTGTGCCTTTATCTTGCCTTGCCCCCCGATGTCTCCGTTGTTTTTGTCAAGGCCCTCAAAAAGGCGCCAGGAGCTTATCTGTGGACACTTCCTCATCGCTTCATCGCGGCTTGAATGCAGACCGCCACCACCGCGTTGAGAGCCCTTGTTTGCCAGCCTTTCTACCACTCCAATGACCCCTCCCCAGTGCCAAGCCGACCGATAGCTACGCTGCAGCCGGCCGGGCCAAGCTCGATTAGGCCTTTCTGGGGGGGCATTTGACGCTTCTGCGTGCCACTTTTTGGCGGCATTCGACGGTAGTACGAGTCGTGTCGTGGAGGAGTCGACGTCGTGGGCAATAATGCTTGTCCTGTGTAGTGTCTGAACCCGTGTAATTGTTCGTGTGTGTTCTTCCCTGTCCTTGTCCCTCTCCCCTCAACCTCAATATGCATCATCGGAAGCGGTGATCAGCCTGCGGTATGAACGCTGCCTAGTCCCCTATCTTTTGTCTCTCTTGTCTCTCTTTGATTTGTGAGTAGACTGGCGCAAAAGGGCACTTTTGTGTATTTGTTACTCCTGTATGTACACACATACGCGGCTGTGTTGCCGTGATACATATTGTCGGCTACCATACAGTCGATGAGCTTCCGTACAACTTCTTGGAGATATAACACGGGCATGCACCCCTGCCATCAGTCTGCACTGTGTTGATGAATCTGTGGCTTTCTGATCTTTCGTCACTGCCATCACCTTTTTCTTTCTCTTCTCTCTTTCATCTGTCCTATTATTTACCATTTTACTGCTTTGTCAACAACATCCCACACAATGGATATCAAAGAGAGCGTCGCTGTCAACGCGTCGGGCATCCACGGCCATCACCACCCACCCTCGACGGAAAAGACTGACGGCCCGCCGCTCAAGTGCAACAAGCATGGTATTGTGCTCGTGCCCCAGCCGAGCGACGATCCGGAGGACCCTCTGGTGAGTGCACTTAATTATCATGACGGAACAAATAACATCAAAAATAAGAGATGCTAACCATTACTTCCCAGAACTGGAGCTTTGCTAAGAAGCACGCCGCCATGTTTATTCTGGCCCTCGAGTCCCTTCTCGTCAAGTTCTCAGCCACGTTGATTGTAAGTTCCCTTCTCGCCGCCTCGGCATCAATGTTTGATTAATTCTAACGAATTTTGTGTAGGCCCCCGGTGCCCACTCGCTGGCCGCCCAGTTTCATACCGCCGCCTCCAAGGCCACCTACATCGGCTCCGCCCCGTCCATCCTCTATGCTATTGCCCCCTTCTTCTGGATCCCCCTGAGTCATCGCATTGGCCGTCGCCCTGTCCTGCTCATGAGCCAAATCATCGCTCTTGTTGCTGCCATTGGCGTCGCCCGCAGTCAGTCGTATGCTCAAGCTCTCGGCTGCCGCATGGTTATGGGTTTCGGTGGCAGTGCCGGTCTTTGTATCGGCCCTGCCGCCATCTCGGACATGTTCTTCTTGCATGAAAAGGGCTCCCGCATGGGCATAAACTCGATCTTGCTGGTTATCGCGCCGTATGTAGGCGGCGTGGCCGGTGGCTCCATCCAACAGAACCCCAAGCTCGGTTGGCGTTGGTCCATGTACGTGTCGGCAATCACGTACGCAGTGCAGCTCACTGGCCAGTTCCTCCTTGTCCCGGAAACTATTTACGAGCGCGAAGTTGTGGCGGCCGAGAGTGCCGAGCAGCGTGAGACTTCCAGAAAGAGTCTTGGCCGCCGCCTCGGTTTCCGCACGCCGACTAACCCGACGGGCGAGACGTGGCTGCAGACCTTCCGCCGGCCTTACAGCATGTTTGTCTACCCTTCCGTAGTAATCCCTTCGTTCTGGGTATCGACGGCCGTCATGACCGAAGTTGCCAACACTGCTGGCTTCACGCTCAACTTTGGTGTCACCAGCCGCTTCCACTTTACCACTGCCCAAGTTGGATACTGCTTCATCTCGGGTCTTATTGGTGCCTTTTCGGGTGAACTTCTGGCAGGTCCCTTGTGTGATCTGCTTGTCAAGCGCACTCTCAAGAAGGAGGAAGTCTGGCGTGCCGAAAAGTTGCTGAAGCTGAACATTACGGGTCTTGTCACGATCGTGGCGGGTCTCTTGTTGTACGGCATCCAGCTGCAGGGCAGCCACCCTGGTGACTGGTCCTCGCCGTTGGCGGGCATGATTTTGTTTGTCTTCGGTCAGGAAATTATCGTGACCGTCGTCATGACATACATGACCGACTGTTACCCGGATCAAGCTGCCGAGGTGGCCATTGTGTTCCAGTTCTTCTTCAACCTGATGTGCTTCCACCCGCCGTTTTACACGCCCGGTTGGATCGCGTCGGCCGGAGCCCGCACGCCCTACATTGTTTACGCCATCATCCCGCTGGCATTGTTCCCTGTATTGATGGGTCCGTTCATGTGGAAGGGCGAGCAGATCCGGAGCAAGGGCCCTCTCTTTAAGTTCTTCAAGTAAAAAAGAACTGGGTGGAGCGAAACAACTTATGTGGCATTAGTGGGTGGTCTTTATGTAGTAATATGGTAAATTTAGTTGGACACTTTTATTTTTATTTTAGTTGATAATACAACACGTTTGAATTCATTCTGTTCTTGTTCAATGAGTTTGCATTTGATCATTCTTATTTATTATTTCATTGTACATTGCTAAGCTTAAATTTAGTTACATCATATCCCAATCCAGGCCATTCCTCGCAGCCGGTAGTTTTGATTTTCATCCGCGGACTTCTTCCCCTCCTCTCTTCATAGACGTGACATGCAATTGTCATAATCGTCGTTAATGACACAAGTTGCCTTTGTATTTATCATGAGACGTCATCGCAGCCTTCGTACTGTGTCGTTGTGTTGTGAGAGAACACTGCAGTGTTCCTCAGATATGGAAACATCCTCCTTCACCTCCACTCTTGAGCCGTTCAGCGCTTGACGGGCGTCAGCTTGGTCCACAGAGGCGGCTTGTTCCAGGTGTTGAAGGCCTTGACGTGTTTCAGGTCGCCCGAAATGTCCCAGATGTCGACGGCCTCGTTCTTGTCGGCGCGCTCCAGGTCAAAGTGCCACAGCAGGTTGGCCAGGATCAGGCGCAGCTCGAGGAAGGTCAAGTGACGGCCAATGCAGCCACGGGGGCCCAGGGAGAAGGGCTGGCTGGCGTCCTTGTTCTCGTTGGCGTAGGCGGGGTCGAACCAGCGCTCAGGGATGAACTCGTCGGGGCGCTGGAAGTTGGTCGGGGAGTGGGTGGCGGCCCACGAGTAGACAGAAACAGTGGTGCCACCGGGCAGCATCTCGCCGGCAACGGTGTCGCCACCCTCGGGGACAGTACGGGTCAGACCAGTGGGGATCGGAGGGAAGATGCGGAGGGCCTCGTCGATGCAGGCGTTCATGTACTCGCACTCCTGGAGGTCGGTAAAGTTCATCTTCTCGGCCGAGGCGAAGCGGGTGCGGATCTCCTCAGTGAGGCGCTTGTAGGCGTGGGGGGTGCGCATGAGCCACATGGTCAGACCAGCAAGCAGCGAAGCAGTCGTCTCGGAGCCGGCGACAATGAAGAGAGCACTGTTTAGGATAATCTCGTCCTGGCGGACACCGCCCTTCTCGTTGGCACGCAGAATGTAGTACAGGAAATCGTGGTGCTCGCGGCGGAGACCCTCCTCGATACGCTTAAGGCACTTCTCCTTGCTAAGCTCGAGATGCTCGAAACGCTTGCGGCGCAGGTCGCTGGGGATCAGGCGGACAAGGAAACTCTGGAGAGGGCTGCCAGTGGTGGCCATGCGGCGGGTGGCCTGCTCGAAAGCACCGGCCTTGATGGTCTGCGTAATCAGAGACACCCAGGCGTGGAAAACACCATCACGCAGGCAGCCAAAGGGCTCGCCAAAGGCCATGTCGCCGATAATGTCAAAGGTGGTGAAGTTGAACCAGTCGCACATGTTGAGGCGCTCGCCCGACTTGGAGAAGGGAGTCAGCTTCTCAATGAAGAGATCGACGTAGCCGCGGATGATGCTCTCCTGCTCGAGCAGGGCCTTCTGACTGAAAGCGTGGGCGAGAGTACGGCGCTGACGGCTGTGGTTGTTGTCGTCGGCCATGGTGAGCGTGGTCGAGCCGGGAATGTCCTGGACGGAGCCGACATGGATGGCTGTGCTGTTAGTAGGGAGCAAATGGGGGGAGATGATATCTCAGGGGAGGGAGTACATACGATCCTTGTGGAACTGCGGGTGGCCCTGGCGATGGCCGTAGATGTCGCGCCATGCCTCGGGGTCGATGAAGGACAGCTCGTTGGGCATCAGACGCAGGATGGGGCCATACTTAAGGTGCAGCTGGTGGACGTCAAACGGCCACCGACCACGGAAAAGACCATAGATGGAGTAGATCTGGAGAACAAAGACTGTTAGGCAACGAAAATACGAGAAAATATAGTATGAAAAGCTGCAGGCGTACAGGAGAGATCTTGGCCAGGAAAGGGCCGGGGAACCGCGACAGCGGGTGGAAGTAGAGGTTGTAGATGACGGTCCACAGAGTGTAGAGGGAACCGACAGCCAGCAGACCCAGGCTGATGATGCCCAGGTACTGCGGGATGAGTTCGAAGGGAATGGCACCCATTTGGCCTATTTGACTGTTGTCGTTTTGTGTGTGCTTGTGTGTTTTGGTTTCGTCGTCTTTCGTATTCTGTCTGTAAAATATGTGCCGAGGACGATTATATCGTGGTCTAGGCGTTGCAACTCTTCGTGATAATGGCCGACTTCAACTCTGGCTGAAGAAAGAAACAAAAAAAGAGAGAGAACAAGAAACTGAAGAAAGAAGGGCCTGCTCCAAATATAAACAAGAAGAAGAACAAGCTACGGCAGGCTGCCCCTTCTTTCTTTTATTCCCCTCTCCGGACTAAGATGCTCCAGTCAGAGCAACGCATTACAAGTAACTTTCCCTCATTCCCACTTGCCCTCTTACACGCGATTCATGGCGCCCTTTCTCCTTGTTCTCTGCCTGCAGCTTCGCCCCCTCCAGCTGGGAATACTTTCAGTTTGGGACTAGCTGCCCATCTCTGGCCCTCTCGTTCCTTGGAGATGCCCTCATTAAAAAATAAAAGACGGTACTGGACGTGCCGGAGCTATGCTGCATGTCCTATCTTGTCGTCTCCTCCGCCCTCAAATGCCTCCCTTCTTCTGCCTTCTCTCCACAGATGCACTCCACAAGACTCCACTTACTCGTCTGCACACCCTCGACTGCCTCCCAGACAAGCCGGAAGCTGCATGCTAGGCCTGGGGCTAGGGCCGGTGAAAGGAGGCGAGCGTCACAAAAAGGCTCGAAAAAGGAACATGAACGACATGAAAGAACAAACAAGTCCAGAAAAAAAGTGTCACAGCACCCCAAAAAAATGGAGGCTGGACCGCCATGGCGTCGTTTCTCCGTCCTCCCCCATCCCCCATCCTGCTCCATCTGGATCCATCGCTGTGCAATTGGGGCCGCTGGCGTCCAGCGCTTGTCATTCCTGTGGAGCCGGTGCTTAGGAAACCTTTACCCCCATTGGCGGATGGGAAATCGTTACCCTCGAGCTGCATGCACTGAAAGACTCCAAGATTGGAGATTGGGCTCCTGGTACGACATACAGACACAGGGTAGGCTTCAATTCGAGCCACAGGTACAGCCAAAACATAACGTACGCTGATACTAAATAGGCAAGGCTAAAAGTCGCCAGAGGCCCGCGTGGAGCCTTTTGCGCTGTGTGTTTAGCGTTTTTATTCGACTTATTTGAAGGCGAATAAAAGCGCTGAATAGCAAGCGACAAACTGAAAGCGATGGATTGAAAGTGATGGATTGAAAGCGATAAAATAAAAGAGATAAATTAAAAGCGATGTGATAAATTCGTCAAAGACAGGTGCTAGACACGCTGAAGACAGGCGCTGGATACGCTGGGAGGGACAGAGGCCCGATAAAGACACAGACGTTGTGGAGGCCCTGTGTCCCGTATTTGTGCCTGCCCTGTGTCTGTACTCGGAGCTCTGAGATTGGTGTAAGTGAAGCTGTGAGTAAAAAGCCAAAGAGCGGTATTATTGAAAATCCCTGTGACAATTTTCTGTGTGTGAGACAAATGCACATTGACAACTTTGTTCCTTTCTTTTTTCTTTCCCATTTTATTTCTTTTGCTGCATCCAACGTGGCCATTGTACCAACAGTCCAGGTCCACAGAAGATCTCTTGCATCTCATTTGTTCGCTGTCGATTCAAAGACGGCGTACCTCGTAACCTCGTAATACCATTTCGTTATCAGACCTTGGATTGGATTGCCTGCGATTGGCTTTGGTATTCTTGGACGGCCTTGGAGATCCGGAGAATCTAGCTGCGAGGTTGCTGTTAAGCCGCAATTTTTTTGTCCCTGAGACCATTTTTTTTGTTATTTTAAAAACAAGCTCATGCAGGGGTCTCTTTCCTCCACGCATTTTGGTTCTTGTATCTTGTATCTTGTCTCTCAATGTTGGCTCTCATTTCCTACCTTGATGAGTGGCCATCTTGTGTCTCCTTGTCAACTTCTGTTCGATGCAGAACAGCATCACTAAATGCCGTTCCGCTACTGATTCATCATTCCCCTCTATCATGAGTCGAGATGCTGCATATGCGTGTGTCTTCTTCCCTCGCCAACGAGTTGCCCTGCTTCGTCTTGTTTCAACTTGCAGTCTTTTACGCAGCATGCACATCCTTTCTTGTCAGAGTCTCGAGATGTGTCCTTTTTTGTCCTCTCAAAAGAAACAATTCTTCACACTTCTCAAGTTTCTTGTTCTCTTCTCTCGACCATCCTCAACGTGGCGGGGGATCCGCAAGGTTGGGTCCGGACGGAGGATAGGCTAGCGGTTTACCTGGGCCTGGGGCATCCCGTTTGTAGGCGGGGAAGCAGGACCGGGGTAAATAAGAAAGAAATCGTGAAAGAGAAATATTGGGGCCTGTCACCGACACGCGCACAAGCATGCAGTCTTTCTCACGATATCGTCCAGCCTAGATCAGTATCCGGACCGTAAACATCTGTATTGTGAGAATCTTCACAGGCACATCGAGGTAGATAAAAATATCCAAAGTCGACAATGAAGTTAAAGAGACTATGCTTCAACCCTTCCAGAACAAAGGCACGACAGCCAACACTGAACCAGCTATGAATGGCCTAGCTTGCTACATATTCGTTAGTCCGGTTTTTGTTTTCCGTTCTCCGTATTTTGTGCGTCTTTACGAATCTCAACTCTAAAGTTCGTTCCGTCCTGTCGACAGCGGTCAAGTGTGTATTACAACGCGCGGGGAAAGACAACAACCGCTTCAAAGAGGGCAATTACTCGCTGGCAGGCCAGATGAATAGAATGGAAAACACGGCACGACTGCTGCAAGGAGCAGTGTTTTTGAGGGTGTGGCCGATGTTGCATCTGTCTGAGCTTGAGGCAGGAAGAAAAGTACCTGTCCTCCCAACTGTTTCGATGTGTACAAAACGAAAGCCTGTGAGCTGCCCATCACCACCAGCAGGACTGGTTCATCTGTTCCTTTTTTTCGCCTTTGTCACAACTTTGTGTGTGGGTGGCAGCGATCCATTGTGTGCGGAGTATCTCTGCTCTGCCTCATGTAGTTTCTCCGACCTGGTGCCAAGAATACTCCGTAATACTGGAGAAACGAGAGGACCAGGACAAAAAGGGGAAAAGAAAGGGCGCCCATAACGGCGCACCAAAGACCGGAACTAGCGGTCCTTTGCCCACACAAACACTACATTAGTGTCGTCATTGGGGGAAGGCGGGGCGCCATGATCCACTGGTTTTTGGGGTGTGGTGACACTTTTTGAAGAGAGAAGACGAGGGGGATGAGGAGGCAGACAGGGAGCGCCGCCAAAGAGAGGGGAATGGGGACGATTGAGACAGTCAAATTGGGGTGTGCTGACGGTGGGAGCGAAATTGGGGCAGGCAAAGGGAAAGCAGAGGAGAGGCGAGGCCGAGCATTGAGAAAGAAGGCCGAACCAAGAATGTTGCTACGGGCTCCGAGTATGCGACAGGTCCTCCGATATCCCGGTCGTGGCTGAACGAAGATGTACTCAGTATGGTGAAAATTAGACGTGGCGGTGCTGGTTAACATTTTTTTATCGGTGGGTTTTTCTTCCTCGTTTGCAACGATTATTTTGGTGAAAAGCGTGGCCCTTGCGCCGGTAGCTGTGGTAAGCAGGGCGACGGGGGTGAAGTTTGATCGTCACGCCAAAGCATCGTGTAAGTCGTCTTGGGCCAGAGATTGGAGAGAGTTTATGAGGTCCAAGTACGGGTTTATTTTAAAATATCCGGCAGTGACCATATATTCCCGTTAATTGTCTAGATAAGATAGGGGAGGGCAGGCAGTCTTCTGCGAGATGTATTTTGCGTGAACTTGAAGGTAGCAGTGCTTGAAACGCACGTGTCTCTTGGTATGCTTTTTGTTCTTTGTCTCTGCTACGTTTGACTGCCGCCTACAGCAAAAACAAACGCCCGGATGCCAGTGTTCATGCACGGCAAAATCGCAAAGACAAAAGGCAAAATCGTTGAACAGAAGCAGACCCTTCGGCTGATCATGATATGAGACGAACATCAAAACTGGGGTCGAGCGGCAGTGGCCTGGAGCACAATTAAGCATTTCGCAACCGTACTCACACAGCGACTGACCTCTTTGTGTCGTTCTCCCCTCCCACACCGAAACATAAACAGTTGTGCTTTGCGGCTTTCCTTTTTTCCTCGGCGTCGATCACCCGGGTAAACAAAGTATCATGTTGGAAATGTCGAGCAAGCGAGGGCGCTTCATTGATGTCCAGACTCGGTCTTTGGTGTTGACGAAGCAATGACCCCCTAAACGGAAGGATGAATGGAAGAATGAAAATTCTCCGACAACAATAGTCCCAGGGTGAGGTCGGATACGGGAGAAAAGAGAAGGGGAGAATATCCAAGGACTCGGGAAGCGCATTTGATGTTGTCGTATCGTGGACTGAATATCTCTCGCTTGCTGGGTCCTTGTTGTCTTCTATTCATTTCTTTCTCCCTAGGTCAAAATTTCGTTGCTGTGCCTCGTTTTTCAGAAGAAAGATGCTCGAATATATCGCAGATAGCCGGACATCACAATGAAGCCATTATCACGATCAGGAGCCATCGTCTTTTTTCTGGCGGCATCAGACCTGGCGTCTGGTACGGCTGCACAGCCGCAGTGTTTCCACCTCGATGGCTCGCAAGTGACCGACCCGGGCGTCGTCCCTTGCCTTCAGAGCAACACAAATGGCAATGGCGCAAATAACAACGGAGCTGCTGTAGCGTCAATGTGCTGCAATATCGGCCGTCAAACGAGTCGCATCAAAGGACGACAGGCTCCTAGCAGCGACGACAGCAGCATCACGGAAAATGCATCCGGACAGCAACAGCTGTTCTTCACCGGCCCCGACATCTGCCTCGACAACGGCCTCTGTCAGCTGCAACTCGCCGATGCGCAGACCGGCCGCACGGCGACCCCGATCCAGTTCAGTCGCAACTCGTGCACACAACCAGACTGGGCCGGCGGCTGTCTTCGAAATGTGTGCTCTTCGGTCACGGGCGACAATGCAGCAATGACGCCGTGTGGTGGTGGTGGCTCGTCCGCTTCTTCGGCCAACCAGACGACACAGTGGTGCTGTGGATCCGCAGGCTCGTCCACAACCGCCAACTGCTGTGCCGTCTGGCCAAACCATCCTGACGCTGTTCTTGTGCCGGCCGTCTTTGGGTCGTCCTTGTCATCTTCATCATCGTCACCTGTGGGCGGCTCGGTCAACCCTCCGCTTGTTGGCCCCTCTGGATCTGGGCTTCCGACTACTCTGTCGGTCTCGGTTGGGCCTGGTGGTGTTGTGTCGCTTGTGACGGTGACCATTAGCACGGGTTTCGGAGGGACGGCGACATCGTTTCCAGCATCCAGAACATTCGTCGGGTCTCGTCCGGCCACCAACTCGGCGCCAGCATCTACTCAAGCCGTTGCATCGAGCAATCCGTCGGAGACGACGGCAGCGACAGCTCTCGGCGCTGTGGCGACGGGCAGCAGCGCGGGCAGGAACGGTAGCGACAACAGCGACAACGGCGAGACTACACTTGTGACCGGTGCCACAGGGCTCAACACGCAGGAAGTGGCGGGCATCGTGGCCGGTCTAGTGGTTGTTGTGGTTGTGCTTGTGAGCATTGCGTGCTTCACAGCGGAGAATATGTACAAAAAGCGACAGCAGCGGTTCCGGGCGCGTCGGTTAGATGAGGCAATGAAGCAAACGGTGTTCCCGGTAGCGAAATCGAGGCCGTTGATGCAGTTGGGCGACGAGCGAGCGACATAATAAGGGGGGAAATAGTAGAGGGGAGGTGAGAGATCAAGAAC
The DNA here is from genome assembly GCA_029298735.1 of Ophiostoma sp. CBS 140.51. Classification (NCBI taxonomy): domain Eukaryota; kingdom Fungi; phylum Ascomycota; class Sordariomycetes; order Ophiostomatales; family Ophiostomataceae; genus Ophiostoma; species Ophiostoma sp. CBS 140.51. The sequence goes on along the minus strand of JANSLP010000066.1, from coordinate 10,036 downwards.
AGAAAGAGTCACAAGGGGAGAAGCGGGTGTTGTGGTCTGTTTACTTTGTAATGTGGCGTGTCTGGTGCCAAAATAGGAAATGGGGGAAGGGACGACCGAATGATACCATATGGAACGAAAGGAGCGAAAAAAAAATCTCGTTAAGGTTCTCACGGCAGGTGCGATGAAGTTTTTTGTTTTGAATTTTTTTCTATTTATTCTTGTTTATTTTACTTTTGTCTATCTTGATTTTAATTTTAAACAACAGGGTATCAAAAAACCTAAAGGGGGAAAAACAAACTCGAGCAGGTGCCCCTGTGAAGTAGAAAGGAAAAGAAATAATTATCAAACTCCAGCCCATATGTCAACAACTCCGTTGTAGAAGAGGGAACAGGGACAAAAAGTCGAAGTGAGGAAATATATAGAATTGAACAGGAATAAAACAAAAACAAAAAAAAGGGGGGGGGGGGTTAAAAAAAGGGGAGAAACAAATCTTGACTACTAACGCCCCAGTATCTACCAGATTCCCGTGCTAATACTTGCAGCAGTGCTCGCCATATTCACAGTGTAATAGCTGTTGTCATAGCTGTTGTTGTTGTAGTATAGAGCATGATTGTCGTGACCTTGGTGGTGGCCATAGCCGGAGGCCTGGTGAGGTGCCTGATGGACGGGAGCTGGTCGAACCGGCTGCGCCGCGGGGTGGACCTGGACGTTAAACTGGCCGTCCTTGTTCTCATCATCGGGCTGGGCACCACCGCCCCACTGGACGGCGACGGCCTCCGGAACCCACTTGGACGACTTCCGGGCCGAGACGCCCTCGGTGTACATCTGGTCAATTTCCTCGAGCGACAGGCCCTTTGTCTCATAGATGAAAAAGTAGACGAAAGCAATGCAGATGAAGCAGCAGCCGAACCACACAAAGAAGATCTTGGACTGCAGGTTGGCGTAGCCGGGGCCGAAGTTCACCAAATAAGGGGTCGAGTAGGCAATGGCCCAGTTGAGCAGCCAGTTGGTGGCGGTGGTCAAGGCAAGGCCGCGGGCGCGGTGCTGGAGAGGGAAGATCTCGCCCGTAACGACCCAGCCCAGTGGGCCCCAGGTGGAGGCAAAGAAGAAGATGTATATGCAGACAAAGGCAATGCTGGCCTTTTGGGCATTGAGGTTGTGCACCTTAATGTTACCTAAAGCGTCCTGGCCCGTGGTGGTGGTGCCGAGGACGGCGACAATCAGCTGGCAGACGCACATGCCTACGGCACCACCGAGCAAAAGCGGGCGACGGCCCCAGCGCTCCATGGCCCAGAGACCGGGCAGGGTGGCGACGACGTTGATGCTGGACATGATCATCTGGACAACAAAGGGGTTACGGACGCCCGAATTGGTAAAGTACTGGGTGCCGTAGTAAAAGATAAAGTTGATGCCTGTCAGCTGTTGCAGGGCCTGCAGGGCCATACCCGTGAGCTGGCGCTTGCGCATAGGCTTGCGGAAGCAATCGAAAATGTTGGACGACTTGCCGGCAGCCTGCTCCTTCTCGTGGCAGATGGCAATCTCGTCGAGCTCCTGACCGATGGATGGGTGGGCAGGTGACAGGCGGCGAATCTTGCCAAGAGCACGGGCAGCCTCCTCGTGCTTCTCGCGCCGGATGAGGTAGCGGGGTGTCTCGGGGAGAACGAGCATGCCACCGACCATGATAATAGCCCAGGCAAACTGAAGGGCAATGGGGATGCGGTAAGATCCGGTGTCCTGGCGCTTGTGGGTGGCATTGTCGACGGCGGCGGCGAGCAGGAGACCGACAGTGATGGCGAACTGGTAGCAGCCGATGATGGCACCGCGGATCCACTTGGGAGCCGTCTCAGCCTGGTAGAGCGGGACTACGAAGTACGGGTGTTAATATATGTTGTTGAGGATTGCGATGTAGAAGAGCAACCGGTATTACTTACTCAGAGCAGAAATCAGTCCAACACCGAAGCCGGCAAAGAAGCGGCCGGCGAGAAACATGGGCAGAGCGACGGCAGCAGTCTGGAGAATGACACCGAGGACAAAGACAAAGGTAGAACCGATAAGAGCGAAACGGCGGCCAATGCGGTCGGCCATTAGAGGGGAGCCAAGAGCACCGAAGAAGGTTCCGGCAGAAAGAATCGAGACAATGGCGGAAGACTGGGAAGGGGAGACAGTCGGTTGGTTGGCGCTGTTGACGTAGCCGGTAGAGAAGAGTCGTTGCCAGTAGTCCATGGCAAGAATGCCACCGATGGTACCGGTGTCATAGCTGAAAAGGTTAGATGAGGAAGTTGAGAATAAAGGACGGATGGATAAAGATGGACTTACCCGAAGAGAATACCGCCAAAAGCAACAAACAGGCCGATGAGGATGGCCGGCCAGGCCTTGCCCGGCTCATGGGCCGGATGCTTGATGAGCTGCATCATTGAATGTGATGGCTGGTAGGACGTGTATCAAGTGTTTAACGTTGATGGACGGAGTGGTATATTCGATGGAGAATGGTTGAATTTCGAAAGCTGTTTCGCTGTAGTTGGATATAAGTTGACAAAGAGAGGGAGGGGATGGAAATGGAGATGGAGATGGAGATGGAATTCCGATGGGCACGGCTCTCCTTTTGTAGCCACGATAAAAGTGGACAGTCAGAAGACATCATGGACAAAAAATACTATGGAAAGGTAATTTTGAGAGTTTGTGGGAGATTTGGTCGGCCTCGTGACTGGCAATGACTGTCAACCGTGCCTGTTAGGCGATACTTGGTGATTATATAACAGAGAGATACAAGTCTACATTCAGACAGATACTGCCGAACAAGTCATTACGATGATAGAACAACGCATTATAAAATGATAACAAACACGAGGAAAATCTCAAGACTCTCTTCCCTCCATCACAGATCTGATCAAATGATGGCCGACATGCCCTAAGTTGTCTTATATCTTGATGTCTTTTTGTGCAGACAAGATGCTTGAAAGTACTGGTTGAAGCCTCAGTGACTACAGTGACCAAAATTACATGAGGTATGTAGCACATCATTTTGATCTAACACAGTGTGTGATGATTTGATTATTTAATGGAAAGGGGGTGGTAAACAGTCAGGATGGGGCTTGAGGGACGGCACGTGCCACGGACTAGTACTAATATAAGACTCGCAGACTGACAACAATACGCAGTACATGAGAAGGTAACAATTTGCTAAGGTGTTGTGAGCACTTTCCAGTCAGCTCTCAATACGCAAGAGGAGTAGCCATGTACACTCGAGGTTGAATGTCGAGAGGCATCGTCACGACGCTGTTGTCACCTAGGCACGTGGTATCACGGGTTATATCACTGGAGACAGTAGAGGTAAACTATACTTTAACTGCGTCGTTTTTATTTAATGAAAATGAAGAATATGATACAAAAATATCAAACCGGCTGGCTGGTCACAGTCCAAGTTCGCCCGTCTGTCGATGACAGAGCCTCTGATGATGACGTCATGTCACGAGCCTTGTCAGGATATCCTGTCGACACCTGTAAAATGCCCTGTGTCGCAGTGCACTGTCCCCTGTATTTCAACTCTACGCTACCCACTTTGCGGCCATATCAGGGATGACAATAGCAGACAGGGGGCGGCTTTTGTTCTGAAGTGCATACAATGAAGCATCACCAAAAATACGAGAGCATCACAGAAAGGACAATAACGATTGGAAGCTGTCAAAATATGTCAAAGGGAACAGACAAGAAGTCTTTAAAATTGATTCTCGTAATAGAAAATGTATTTCTAATTCTATATGCAAGTCGGCGGCATGCAGATATGCAGCCAGGCCGTGACAAAGCAAACGCAAAAATGCAAAATGTAACCGAAAAGAAGACAAAAGCAAAAGGGCGGTCAGCGCCTGCGTTTGCCTGGCGGTGTGTCCGTTCCCAAAATGATAATCCTGATAAAAACGAGGAGAAAGAAAAGACTGTTTTTTGTGTATTTCTGTTTTTCTCGGGTCACTCTCATGGAGCGCAGCCGCGAGTTTGATGGGTTTATTGCTGTTGTGTGTGTTTTAGGGTATCGAGAGTATGCCGTGTTCCGTGTTGTGACGAAGGTGTAAATGATAGGGGGGAAAAGAAAGTCCAAACGCTGTGTCTCGTAAAAAAGGGTCGCTATCGTCGACGGTCGTGCGACTGTGACGAGAGACGCTCGCTATCGCTCGCGTAGAGTGCGAAGACTCTCGCGTCTCTTAGTCGTGACCCAGAGCGTACGACATCTTCTCTTCCCGCCGACGCTTTGTCGCGCGGTCATTTGCACCGTCCAAGTGCGCCTTGACAGACAGACACGCGGCGCACTTCTGGGCCTTGTTGTCCTTGCCGGCGCGGCCAAGATCGAGCGCGCCGCAGTATTTGTGGGGGACCATATCGGTCCAGTTGGGAGGCGTCTGCGGGTTGGTGCCACCGCTCTGGCGGGCCTTGAAGCTGCGGGCCATTGTTGGGGTGGGTAGGAGGTGAAGGGAAGGGTTGGTGGTAGATGTGGTATAGACTCGATATGTTCAGTCGAGTCGAGTCTTGTTGTTGATGATGAGTGTTGTTCGAGTAGTTTGAGTTTGCAGCTGCAAGTTGGATGTTCGAATGATGTTGAGAGATTGTGGAGAACGAAAAGAGTGGAGGGCGTCGTCTCTTTTATAGGATTTTGGTTTCTCGATTTTCGGTCGCGTCGGAGAATGCGAAAGAACGAAACGAAATGCGGATGGACAAGGGGAGACTAGATCTTGTATTTAGATTTAGATTTGTGGAATGACGGAAGGTGGAAGATCGAAGATTATGAAGAGATAGAAGAGGCAAGAAGAGCGAGGAAAGAGCGTTAGGAGATCTTAGGCACCCCAGGCGGACGCCAGAAAACAGGGCGGAGGGGGGAACCCGCGAGTCTCGCCTGATAAATATGGGGGCTTGGGCGCGGGAAAGGCGTGGCAGGGCAGACAAGGGCGGGCTGGTGATTGGGCTGGAATGAGGAATCTGGGGTGCTTCTAGTGTGTATTTTTGGGTATCTGGTATTTCGGGTATTTTTGGCCTTTGTCTCTTCCTTCCTTCTTTGCCTTTGTTCTTTTTGGTGCATCTGGACCCATGGGGTTACCGAGACCTAACTGGCAGGCTCTGACCGGCCAATGACAGTGACGCATCCGGGCATCGGGGGACTCCGATTCGCTGAAAAGCAGTTGGCCGGAGAAGGGGGGAACAAGGGAGAAGGAGAAGAGAAAACGAAGGGCGCTTAAAGTGGAAGGCGCGAGGGCCTCGGCCAGGCCAGTCATAGGAGAAGCGACTGGTCGCCTCGGCAGACTTGCTGACTTTACAGAGGCTGGCTGTGGCTGGGGACGAAAACTAAAAGCTTCTGGAATTAGACGGACACGGGGGAAGCGAGGAGATGGGCCAAATTGTGAGCAAAGTTACGGAGAGACTGAGGAGACGAAAAGGAGCCGGCTGGCTATTGAAAATGAAGTTTGGAATACCGTTCAATTCCCTTTCGAAATTTGAATGAAGTTGAAGGATGGGCTCGACAGAGGCCCCAGTTCAGCCCCCCAGGTCTCGCTAGACGCTGGCCACCCCTGTTACCCCGGATTTGCAGGGAAGCCCACTTGGCCGCAAACGACACGAGGGCGAGGGCGAGGGCGCTCGGGGCGGCATTTGGCTGAGGGAGGGGCTCTTGCTTGTCGTGGCTAGAGCACGATGTTCGCGTCCAGAAACTTTCGAGATACTTTTACGATTGAATCAAAGATTTGAAATTGATTTGAAATTGACTTTATCTTGCCCTTTTGCTTATTGTCTTGCACAACTTCTTTCTACAGACTCGACTTTGTCTTATCTCGAGCCTATTTGACCAACGTCCACCTTATCGGCAACATTCTCTCGTGTGCTCTCGACCAACTTCATCCCTCTAGCCGACTTGATCAACCATCGTCTTCGACAGATCCCCCCTACTCGTCCACCTCCGCCCTACAACTCCTCTTTCCCACCAAACGATGCCGCGCCTGCTGCCTGCAGCGTCTGCGCCTTGATGGTGAACGTCATGGTCCGCTCACCCTTGCCGCGGTTCGGCGCCGTGTGTGCTGTTGTCCACGCAATGACGCCGCCGTCTTTCGGTTTGGGGGCGTAGTTGTCAAGGCTGAGCAACGACTTTGCACAGCTCTCACTTCCCTCGGCAGCGGCCTCGTCCGCCACCCACAGCGGCAGAATGCTGTACAAGGCACCCGGTGCAAAGATGACCACGCGCTTTGTGTCTAGTGGCCGCAGCGCCGCCGCCTTGGCCGCCGTCTTGGCCGGCACCACCGTCTTGGTCACCTTTTGCTCGGGCTCCGTCGCGCGCTCAAAGACGGCAAACAGGTTTTTGCGTGCCTTCTTCTTTTTCTTTTCGTCCTCGCTGCGCTCGTCTTCCTCCTCCTCGCCAACCTCCCGCTCCGCCTCCTCAATCCACTCCCGCACAGCAACCGGTACATCGGCATACTCCATGAGCATCAGCGGGCGCTCGTACATGTGTGGGTCAAGGCCGTCCCAGCCGCCAGGGTACGGCCGCCCTGTAAAGATTGTCTTGAGAGCATCGCCATAGTTCCACAGGCCCTTGGGGTCGTGCTCGTACAGGTCGTGCAGCAAGAACTCGCGCGCCGCAAACGATTTCTCGACGGTGCAGGAGGGCGTCAGCTTGTGGGCGAGGCGGTGGTCGTGGAAGGGGTCGGCCCAGACAAAGTTGTCCGTCTTGGTGACTTCGCCCTTGGGTGGCTGGTTGTGGGCGCCAAAGGCGGCGACAGTAGTGGCCAAGGGGGCCACTGACAGGAGAGAGAGCTTCATGATGGTGTGGGGGTAGGCGACTTTTTGGAAAGAGGTGAAGAGAAGAAGTGATGTCGTCAATTGAAGTCAATTGCAATTACCACGACAACTGCCCTCAACCACACAGATGAAGCCATCGAGCTGATTTTTATTCCGTCTATTCTTTCCTCAATTGTGTCTGTATTTCTGTCTTCTACTACGGTTTTGCATTTTGCTGTGCTGTCCTCATCGGAGCAGCTCTCCGCGGGTTGCTTCAGGATAGATTAAAGTAGCCACTTTATGCGCGGGCGAGGCTTCGACTTATGCATAACAAGGGAATGAAAGGGCCATTAACACGGCATGCTCTTTATGTGCAACTCCAAGAGGCTGAAAGTCCAGATCCACCACGAGCCGCATTCTCGAACCGCACTGTCAGATATCTTTCTATGAAGTTGTCACAAGATCTGTCACCTGACTGTCTCTGTCGTCCGACATCATCGTCGCCTTTTCTTTCGCCCCTTGCCCTCACTTCTCGGAAGATCATTTTGCGTGGCCCGGCGGCTCGGTCATGGATTGTCTACGATTTCCTTGACAAGCGACTGCCGACGACTGACATCATGTCGCGTCCCGTCTCCGCCGGATCCGTTCTTCTTCGACCTTTCTCAGCCTTGTCGAATCTCACGTCGGCAAAGGGTAGCTTTACTGGTCAGACGTCAGACCCTGACCCAAAATTATCCAATGCAGTAATCTTGCCTCTGGACTTACGCGGCTCGTGGCACTGCAACCGGGTCTGTCAGCGCCGAACAGCCGCGCAGCCGTTAGTCCTCAGTGCACACAGTAGTCCACACGATGGTCAAACGGGTCAGTGTTTTTCCAAAAGGTCGACACAGCGGCCATTGTATGCAGCTAGGACACTGTTCGGTATTGTGGACAAACTGCGTATTGTAACCATAGATTTACTGCGAATATCGCTCACGATGCTGGCTCGCCCTGTTGGCTTTTCTGCTGCTTACCCTTACCGTCTCCTTTCCCCGGATACCTATTCTCTTCTCATCGTTTCAAGAACCGTTCTTTCTGGGGAACCACCCCTCACGTCTCTTTTATTTGACACAATTCTCCGGCTTTGAACAGGATAGTCCGGCCATGTGAGCATACTCTGTGCTCTGTCTGTCTGTGACAGATGACGAGAACATACTCTCTCCAAGGACAACATATCTACGCCCTCACTTTCAAGTGGGTATGCAATCCCGGGGATTGTTCTCCTGGTCTCTCTAGTCTGCCTGTCTTCTGGCCTTTTTTTCTCTTGCTTTTCGTTGGCCACAGCCGGCCAAAAATGCCCAGAATCATGTTAGCGCCCTTCAGCATGCACGCTGGTCGACTTCATACACATGAAGACACTTTGGGGTCTGAGCTACGCGAAATCACATCCGAAGGACCTCGACGCGTGTGGGGAGATGGGCGTGGATGGGGTTATTAAAACTGACTACGGAGTCTGTGGCGCCTAGTGAGGGCCTAAACGGGCCTGGAGAGGGCCTGAAGAGGGGCCTAACGGGGGCCTATGGAGACCGGGGTCGACTTGGCACACTGACACCCGTGGGGAATCGCTGGAAACTCGCAGTCTTTCCTCCTGTATCCCCTCATTACGTCGCTGTCGACTCGTCTGCCGCCTCCGAGGCATGCGCTATTACCCCACCCCAGAGAACGGAAGGTCGGAGGCAGAGACAATAGAAACCAGCAGAAAAAGCAGAAAGAGGGGAATTCCAGGTCATTCAGGGCGTCAGGGCAGGCACGATGCTGCAGATTTGGTGTCTGTTGGGGCGCAGACGGTGCCAAATGTGGGCAGTGCTAGGGACTGTGAACAGGCTGTATTTACACGGCGACGAGGGTTGAGTGGACGTTGAGCCATGTTGGAGGCAGCGTGGGTGAAGCTACAAGAAGCACGAACCTCGTTGATGATCTTTTTATCCCCTCTCTTGTCTTCTATTGTCTTGTCCATCCATTTTGTTCGTGGTCCTATTTCGCTTCTGCACTTGCACATTCCATTCTGGTAAGTATTCAAATTTCACAACCTCAACTTAATACGTCACGTCAACTCAACTCAACTCAACTTCCTCTAACACACACAGATCCCCTCAGCCTCACAGCAACTCCTCTTTTTCTGCTTTTCCTTCTTCAACTTCACACCACACCCTCACAACCACAATGTCTGGCCTCGTTCAGGGAACCGCCTTTATCACCGGTGCCGCTTCCGGCATCGGCCAGTACACAGCCCTTGCCTTTGCCCGCAACGGTATCACCAACCTTGCCCTGGCCGACATCAACCTCGAGGCCCTCGAGGCCTCCAGCAAGGAGCTCCGCGAAAAGTACCCCAACGTCAACGTCCTCAACCTCCAAGTCGACGTCCAGAGCGGCGAGCAGGTCAAGGCCACCGTCGCGGCTGTTGTCGCCAAGTTTGGCCGCCTCGATATTGCCGTCAACAACGCCGGCATTGGCGGCTCGGGCAAGCCCACCCACGAGGTCGACGAGGAGGAGTGGCGCCGTGTCATCAACATTGATCTCGACGGTGTGTGGCGCTGCCAAAAGGAGGAGCTCGCCGTCATGGTGAAGCAGGAGGACCTGGGTGTCCGCGACGGCCGTGGCCGCATCATCAACACCGCCTCCATGTACGGCATTGTCGCCCCCGGCAGCCTCATGTCCCAGACTGCCTACGCCGCTGCCAAGCACGGTGTCGTCGGCCTCACCAAGGGCGACGGCAACACGTACGGCCCCCACAACATCCGCGTCAACTGCATCTGCCCCGGCTACGTCGAGACCCCGCTGCTGCTCCGCAGCATGGACACCGACCCGGACTCGCCGCTCGGCATCGACATTGCCCGCACGCCGCTCAAGCGCATGTGCGCTATGGAGGAGATTGCTGATGCCATTACCTTTTTGGCGTCGCGCATGAGCAGCTTCATGCAGGGTGCTGCTCTGATCTCGGACGGCGGTTTCACGACGCAGTAAATGCCATGCGCGCAGCAGGCAGCAAAAGAATGAGTCGTGAGAAGTCGATGAAGCTCAAAATGACACTGTACATATTTCCATAAAGAGCCATGACGTCGAAATCAAACAAATGAAGAAATGATTAAAATGACAAAGTCTAAATAATTTACTTGCGTGACAAATTGAAAGTCATATTTCGAGTCTTTACTGAACGGCTGGAATTTATTAAAAAAAAGAAAGAAAGAAAAAAAGGCAGAAAAGATGAGGGGAAACGATAGAAAAGGGAAAAGAGGAGGAGAAGAAAAAGAAAGCCTCATTATCACAT